>JBCIKM010075392.1:2670-25596 GCA_039654465.1 Melibe viridis | reverse complement strand
AGAGATCAAGCAAAAAATCTTGCGCTTATACACATAGAGGACATGGTTTTATCAATGAATGGTGAGGCTTTGGAGACATTTGGTTTGCCAAAAACTGACCGTGATGAACGGGTAATCACTTAGTGTTTTTTCATTATTAATTATCCTTTTATACATTGATAGTGCCATTCTTTGATTTTATGCAAAAACGTTGGCTTCATTTCTAATGTTACTTTTAAATTGATGATGATGATGATGATGATGATGATGATGATGATGATGATGATGATGATGATGATGATGAAATAATGATGATGACAACGATGATTATGATGATGACAACGATGACGATGATGATGATGACGACGATGATGATGATGATGATGATGATGATGATGATGACAAAACATATTGCAAGCTAATATAATATCATGGGTATGATAACAGCATCTCACTTATCAGTCAGCAGCTATTGATCATTCCCGGCATCCATGCAAGAAAGGGAGACAATATTAAAGGTTTGATTGAAGGATCCAGCTGCTTTCACAATAAATATCAACACATTGGATTGTGCCAAGTCATTGCCATCCTCTCTAGATTCTTGAACAGTTTTAGAAAATGACTGAAATGGTAGATCAAAACTCGGCAAAAGCGTGTAATTCCTTTGAAGAAAAAAAAGAAGCTGTGTGTTTGAAATTACGAATGATTTTTTTTGTTTGTTTGTTTCTTAGAGGTTTTAGGGCCCCATGACACACGAGGGTCATAGAGGAGCCCTGAAGAAAGCAAGATGATAGAATAAGTTAAAATAGGGAACAAATCAAATCACAAACAGCAGAGAGACGCTTTACACTAAAAAATAAATATCATCTCTCAAAACACATCTTGGGCCGGAAAAAAAATGAAGGTTCCAGAGAGATGATTTACAATGACAAAAGATATCATCTCTCCTAACAAAAATAAACAATGGCCATCACTCATGACAGCATAATGGTTGAGGAGGACCCAGGATCTTTAAATTCCCTTTTTGTACAAAAGTACTCAGTACAGTACGTTTAACTTGTGATCCTCGGTTATGCAACAAAAGGCATGAAATAAGGGATGACCACTGAATTGCAAACAAGACAACAAAAACTGGACATCATAGAAAAGGGCAAAAAGTAAGATTATAGCTTCAGTTTTAAAGAAAAGAAAAACAGTAGAAGAGCCAACAAGTGACTATCACCGACCGCCCACAAAATGATTTGAAGGGTATGATAAGTGTATGCACACTATACTATAAATATCTGCAAAGAAATTTGGTTTACTTGGAGGAAAATAAAGACATATTGCTTTAAGAGCATTTTCATCTATTTTGGAAACAATCAGTGTGGCCTAGGAGGAAGTTAGATAATAGGAATACATTGAGTACAACTGCATACAGACTAAGACCAAGCAGCATTTTAAAGATGGGTTATTTACCAGAGAAAAACAAACTTGTCATTGCTTGCAAAAACTTACAATATGATAAACACAGACACAGGCCATCATGTAGGTTTCCTACTATCCATGTGTTGCTTCTGTAGCAATTTTACCTCACATATATATTTATGATAATTTACACCTGCCAGTTTGTTTGTTTTTTTTTCAATGTTTAAAAATTTGAATCGTTCTTATGAGAGATGAGAATGCCGGGTGAAGTCCCCTTTTTGTGGTAAATAAAGTGTATTAGTAGTACGCATTTTGGCAAATGACCCCATCAGGTATGTCCCTCCCTCGTAATACAGGATGAATCAAGATTCCAGATTTTAAGGATAAAATTCTAAGAGTTCTTAAGAGTGCATGCCAACCCCAAGCACATTTTGAGTTCAAACACTGGCAACACGGCAACCCTGTTTAAAAAGGCTTTCCCTTACAATGACTCAACAGGCAGTCAGAATGAAAGTTTTAGCCTATTAAAGATGGGCCAAAAAGGCTTTGGCTAAAAAAAAAAAAAGGTGGCAAGCTCTAATTTTGACAACATAATATGATTAAATAATGACCAATGTCACACATCACAGAAAAGATGATAAATAAAGAAAAGATCAGTCAACTGAAACAGCACAATTTAAGGTTTTTACTAATCGTGTCAGAGAAATAGACAATAAATACTGCACATTAATGCTACATTTCGATCTCAGGGCCACTTTTGACACTATTGACCAAAGTATCCTCACATATATTGTCTTGTAAACAGTTTTGACATAACTGGAAAGGCCCTCAAGTGGATACAAAATTATCTTACTGACAGGACTCAAAGCCTCACTATCAATGAAGAGACATCAAGGCTCCATTCTGGGATCACTCTTTTTCACATTGTATACAACTCACTTTGGTGATGTAATAGTAAAACATGGACTCAAATACCATTTACTAATGACACCCAACTCTACATACCATTAAGCCCCAGCAATGAAAAAACAAGTGGAAACTTGCATCAAGGATATCGGGCAATAGATGCATGACAATAAGCTCAAACTAAACAAAGACAAAACCGAACTGATGATTATGGAATCGAAAAATAATCTCAATAAACTAACTGTTTGTGATGTCAACCTTGGACAAGAAAAAATTGAATCCTCGAAAGTTGTGAGAAACCCGGACCTGGGGGTTCTTTTCGACAAGTCACTATCAATGATAGACTATGTGAACATGTTTCATTAATTTAAAAGCATTCACAAAATCAGAAACTAGTGACAATGGAACAGAAAAAAATACTCATCCATTCACCTGCAATGAGTCACCTAAACTATTGCAATTCTCTCCTTTATGGGATTTTGAATGATCACATCAGAAAATTGCCTATCTTCACTTATACCATCCAGCTTGGCGACTGCAATCAGAGAACCAGCTGCTCTTCCAGGTCCCAACAACCAAATATAAAAAGAGTGAAAAAGTCTTTGCCTTCATAGCACCAATGGTAAGAAATGACATGCCTCTTCAGTTAAAAACATCATCAAGCTTCTCCTCCTTCAGAAAATCATTGAAAATGCATTTCTGGAATCTCAATTCCCAAACGGATGGACCAAGCTGCGAGATGTGAGAAACTTGGTTGTAAGAAAATGACTAATCTGAAAGTTACACCTGAAGGGAAAGAAGATGTGGGTGGTGGCGGGTGGGAGGAAGAGAGAAGGTAAAGATGATGGTACGAGCAAGTTAAGAAAGACAAAAAAAAACAACTAAAGGTATCGATGGGATAGGTCCATGTAGCAAATCAACTAGACGAGACAACTGGTGCTAATTATAATGCAGATAATGATATGAGGCATGATTCTTATCTTTGAGATCAAATTGGAAAGGATATTATGTAACTGGCCTTTCCTAGCAAGTCTACTTTCAATATATGAGACTTTTTCTTGACCACTCATACTCATATAGAGAGAGGTGTAGTCCCCTTGGCACTTAAACTGATTGATAGCCCTCTGGCAACTATCAGTAGCAGTGGATACACTTTTCCAACTTGAATACGGTGAAAAGCAATGTGAAGAAACCATTCCGTTAAGCTGGCCATAGCATTGCCAATGGTATTACTTAAACTTTGTCCAGATACAAAAGGTGTTTGTATCAGTTGTTCTTTATATCAGTCAGGATTTACTAATTTACTCCCTATATAAGATGCATCAAATTCTGATCTTTATAACCATCAGTCCTTTGTACAAGTGTGCTTTATAAGCCCATTTCAACTCCACTGTACCTAACGCCCACAATCTCTGCTGTACGACTACTCTGGTTGCTGTCATTGTCCTTTCACTGACTGGTCATCGTAGGGGTGCAGAACATCGTCATGTCCAGATTCCCAGAATCCCGACTCTCTGTGATACCCCTCTCAGCAGACAGCATCTTTGGCACCGTGTCTTGTGACATTATGCAAGAATGGAGGACCTGAAATGGATTAAAACAATAATGCCCCTAGTATTCAAAAAAAGATATGATAGATACAATATTTTCAGTATCACTGAATTTGGGATAACTTCATCAAACATTCAAATTATACAGTTTGACCTGACAAATAGAAAAAGAGAGTGAACAATACAATTAGCGTTTGCATTATGCGCATCCAGCATCACAACACAGAGTCATAGAGATGCCCACAAGGGAAGCAAATGGACAAATAGTTGAAGGAACAGATAAGATTTCAACCCTGCCAGAGTCATTTCACAGACGGAGTATTTTTACATGGGGGAAAAAAAATAATCTGTCAAGGACAATTCATAGAGAAATGATAGATTTCAAAGTAAACAAGATAAATAAATAACACCTCCCACTAAAACAGCAAACACACACACACACAGGTATAAGGGCACTACAGACAGGGCCAAGACTATCTCACAGAACATAAATTATTCTTACCTTACATAAGAGAAACAAAGCACAAGAAAGAGTGCTAGGATAAAACTAAGTAGGTAAGACGATGATTTTAACTGAAAGGCAAGAAATAGGAATAAAGCCAACAAGGGACAACAGTTAGGTAAATTGGTTGATTGGTTGATTCATGAGCAATACAATGAGTTTTGCTCATAGCCTGATACGGATGAAGTTTTATTTTACCCTTAAGATTTAGATCCAACCTATAAGAACTGCATGCAACAAAAAGTGGGGCAAAAGGGGAAAAGGAAATCAAAAGAGAATGAATAAAATATTGTTTGCTTGTCACAAAAAAACAGAAATTCACAATCCACAGAAGATTATGAGCAGTGAATATGATCTCTGCAAACAAAATTAAACAAAGGCCTCCAACCATCACAACATTACGGTAAAGAAAGACCCAGGATCTTTAAATGCCCCTTTGTGTCCAAAAATGCTTGGTACATCTAACTTGTGACCATGCAGTTATATACCACTGAGTACAAAAAGGGGGATGGCACTTAAAACCAAAACAAGACAAATACAGACAGAACACCAAAGAAAAGGGGGAAAAGGAAGATAAAAACCTCAGTACAAAAGATAAGAAACAGAAGTAGACGGGGTTCCCACTCAAAAACCATAAAAAAATTCAAGACCTCAGAATTTTTTTCAAGAGCAGTATTTTGAGAAGAAAAATATGAGCAGTACACTCATGGCCAGAATAAATTTATTTGAGGCATTAAGTGAACATTATAATCTTTTGATTTGGCAGAATCATTTAGTAATTTTTATTTAATGCCTGATAGCAATATCATTTTCAGTATTAAAATGTACATAATTTCGAAATGAAGTTGTAATCAGCAGTCACTGAGGCCGTGGAACAAGCAGAAGTATCAACACTACCGAATGGAATTGATGAAAAAAAAAAAGAAAAAAAAAAAAACCAAACCCCCTCCCCCCCCCCCCCCCAAGGTCCCTAAAAGAAACAGCAACAACAAAAATGTTTAACCAAAGAATGCTTTTAACTTTTGGATATATTTGTGTGTAGTCCTAAAAACACTGTTTTCTTACATGAATAAGGCCCCATGAGTGTTATCTGTCCTCTTCACCAAGTCCTTAAATGATAGTTCCTTGGTTCATAGTTGCAGAATTTAAGACCTCTATTTTATAGTCAGTTGTATGGAAAAAAATTTAAAAAACAAACAAAAACCAAAGCTAAAATAGATGCACACACAGACACACACAATAAAAAAAGCTCTGATACCGTTGCATTGCTAGGAAATTCTGTTAGAGAAAAGACACACTAAATGAGCGACTACTAACCCTTTCACATTAACCTAGGTGACCTAACACAGGTCAAAAAACTACGATCAGCCAAAGGTCTATTTCAGTCCTAACAAACAGCGGAAGAAAATTTACGTAAGAAATAAGAGGAGGGACTGATTAGTCTCAACCAGTCAATTGTCTCAAACCAAATGCATAAGCAATGTTTTTATAATCATTTTTCATACGCTGATTAAATTTTGGCTTACAACTAACAACAAACAAGACCTACTGTTATTTCTGGTATCAAAACAAAACTTCTAAAAAATAAAAAAATAAGAACTAATTGTAACATTCAATTAGAAGAGTTCATGCACCAAATCAAATAATATGTGGGTGTTGCTATGTCGCTCTTTTTGTAACAAAACTGGCTGCTACTGCTACTCTCTGTGGCCAAAATGAGAAAATGTTCTTTTTTTTTTTTTTTTTTTTTTACTGGGGTCTCTGAACTACCCATCAATTTCCCGACCACAATCACCAAATTCAAGATCATTTTCATTCTCAAGACCATTTTTCCTTGATTGGGAGCAAATTTTGGAAATTCCCAACTTCATGACTGAGTGGGAACCCTAAGTAGAAGAACCCAACAGGGACTCCCATCAGCCTCTTGCATGAATTACATCTATAATTACTTGTCAAAAAAAGATTATTCAGATATTTACAAAGAAGAAGAAGAAGAACAAGATTTGTATTCATTAAATAAGAATGATAACAATGTGTTGAAGCTGATGTCACTTCTATAATGGCTATCTTAAAATGCCCATCTAAATAAAATGAAAAATGTATTTCCTCAATATGAGAAAGATTGTTATGTCCAGATAAAAATGTAGAAGAAGACTAACTGCCCCTTAGTGTATCCCATCCTTAGGGAGCCATGGAAATGATGGTGATCAAAGTAAAAGAATACAAGTAGTAGAATACCTTTTTAATCAACAAATTAAATGAGCAGCTTTCCCATAAGAAGAAATGACTAAAATTGTGCGTAATCTGATCCTGTACTATATACTTCTTTTACCTGCAATTTGTGATGTACAGAGGATGTTTCTAATAAACAAGCAGACTACTGTTTGAAATGATTCAAAGCTTCATAATGCGATTGTACTCTTATAATATTATTTTTATTATGATTTATGAAGTAAAAACCCGTACTTCATTGTGTACAAATCCCGCCTCTTCGTTTCCACGTTTCAATCCAACAGAGAAGGCAGGCACAAGATAGAGGTACAGTATTTCTGGCCGTAACTTAAGACAAGCGCTCAAAGTCTCCTTGTCTTCTCTTATCTTTTTAGAAATAATCCATCGCTGAACTTGCTCTGGGATATCAAAATCTCTGCAAACCTTGAAGCAAAGGAAAATGAAAATATATATATATTATTTCAATAACTTGCATTTATAAAACCCCACAAGTTTCTTTCCACTATTTTTTAAAAAAAGGTGGTTTTCAACATTTTAAAAAGTTTTTCAACCTCATTAACCTTGATCAAAGATAGCACTTTCATTCAAAATAAGAATCCAAAGGTTCATTTATCTGACGATTTCTTATAAATAAAAATGTCTCTTTCTAAAGTCAAGTACTTGAATTTTGAACAGCTATATCTTTGAACATAAAGGACAAAGTTTATAGAAAAACCGTAAATGAAATAAATCATTTTTTAAGAGTAGTCGTTTAAAAAAACAAAACAAAAATAAAAGTAAAACTCCCTAAACTCTAAAAATATTTGCAGTGGAATCCTGATAAAGTCAACACCTTGGGACTGAAGAAAAGTGTTGAGATTAAGCAAGGTTGACTTATTCAATTTGCAAGGATGTAAACCCTTGAATGAAAATATGTATTAGGATTACAGTACATTATGGCCCTAGTTGCTTTAACAGGTGTTTTTGTTTTGCTTTGTTTTGTTTTTTAATTATTTGTGTGCCTGCGTGTGTGTCTGTATGTGTTTATCATTGCAATTTTACCCAGAGATAGTGATATTTGGATAAAAGGACTTTGTTTGGGGGGGGGGGGGGGGGGGGAGAAAGGGGTTGCTTGTTTTTGTTTTTTGGGGTTTTGGGAGGTTTTCTTGTTTTGTTTTTTGTCTTTTTTCTTTGCTTGTTCTAACAAGAGGTTTTACCTGAAGATAATGAAATTGGGTAAAAGTATGTTATTTATATGTTTATTGTGCTTGAGTTTTTGTCTTTTTATATTTTTTTGGTTTTTTGGGGTTTTGTTTTTTGTTGTTTGGATTTGTTTTGTTTTTATTTTGCGAGGGAGGGTTGTTTTTTGTCTTTTTTAAATTTTTGTTTTGCTTTGTATATTCTTTGTTTGTTTGATTTTTTTTTTATTGTCTTTTCCCTTTGGTTTTTCAACAAGAGAGTGAACGCTTTGTCTAAAACAGCAGCACAATGAGAAAAGTCACGCGATTCGTCTCACCAAACTGACACCGGAGGGAGTGTGAGCAGTCCCTGTAGTAATAAACTTCTACTTACAGCTAGTTTTAGGCTAATATAATGCATGTGTGATGCTGAGAGAAGGCCTATGGGTCAGGTGGACATTTCACGCAGATGTGACTTGAGAGGCAATATCCGCAGGCCGGTGAAGCAAAACAAATGTGTCAAAATGGTCAAAGTCATCGGCATCATTGTGTTGTTGATGCAGAGGCGGAACGTGCTTGCTTCATGCAGCTCTGTTCCACTGATTCCACCCCCCCCCCCCCTCCCTTTTGGTTTAGTCGCGTTGTAGAAGCACATCATCAAGTGATGTGGCGTTTGAATAGCTTAGCCTTCGTTGTTGTATATTACATGACATGATTGAAAATGAAGAAAGACGAGCAAAAATTCTCTCTCTTTTGATATTATTGACTCTTTTGCAGGAATTTTACCAACCCACTTTGTCAAATAGTGTTGACTTCAAGCGAGTTTCACACCCAGGTCATTGGCTTCATTGGAAATTAGAATAATAAGATAAAAAAAAAGGGAAAAACAGAACCGCTGCCATATGTTGACTTGAAGCCAGAGTTGACTTCATCTAGATTCCACTGTACATTGTTTAATAGTGGAGAGTTGCCAAACCACTAAAATTAATGTTTGAGCAGAACTACATGAAAAAACAATAGCGAATTCAATATTTGATTGATATTAATTATCTGCTAGAAAAATCTTTTTATCCTTATTGTTAGTATTCTGATAACATCAGGTGCACGAAGAGGCAGGGCATAAACCCTACGGCTAAAGAACCAATTGGAATGTCCTGAGCTGTTCTTTTTATCTCTGATCTATGGATGTGTTCTTGAATCATCACAATAATTCAGCAACTCTGCATATTAAATTGGCATACATAGATTTGCAGTGATATAAATAAAACCCATTTCATTGGTAGTGGTGTATTCTTTAAGTATTGCACAGTATATTGTGATACAACCAGAAAGCATAGTAATCTTGTTATTTTAAAATCATGTTTTTGTTTACCATCCTCTTTAAATCCTCAATTTTGTCTGCAGGGTTAATACAAAGCTGAAATGTTGCTCCAGAAGATACTCTATCCTCCACCTGAACTGTAACTCTGTTGGAGCAGAGAAAAAGAAAATCGCAGTGTATTATATACCACCATTTAAGGAAAAAGGTAACTAGAAATAGATCTAATGTTAATATAATGCAAAAACTGAAAAGGTGAGAAGAGGCTATCTTTCAGCCCTGAACATGATTTAAGAAAAAAGTTGCATGAGTTGACCAAACAAGTCTGGATTTTCGCCAACTTCGTCTTTCTTTCTTCTGCTGGGCATGACAAAGGGATATTATTGCTGATGGTCCTGGGAAATATCTTTTTGTTCTATAAGATTTACTTCTGAACATTTTAATGTAGCTGTAGACCATTTTCTTTTTAAAAAGCTTTGCTTTCCTCTTCTCTATTCCAGTTTGGTCAGCATCAAGAGATGGCCACCTGGATATATGTAACAGTAATGATAATACTTCATTATAAATTATATCCAAAGGCCACAACTTCGAACTCTCTGTTGGATGACAAATTAAAAAATGATCCCTAATCTTCTAATGATTATTCAACTGCCATGTGTAGCTTCAGCAGAAGAGGGTGGCTTTCTTTACATCAGTGATGAAGAATCGGTTTAAAAATCTACCGACTCCAGGGTTGAAAATTTTACCAACTCTAGCTTCGACTCCAGGGTCAAAAACTTTGAAGACTCCAACTCCGAACTCTAGGGCTGAAAATTCTATGGACTCTAGACTCCAGGGCTGAACATTTTACTGACTCCGACTCTTGAATTATAACAAACAAAACTCTAGGGCAATCAACAACTGTGTATTGCTATACTTCTTCACAGATGGAATCTGTTCCGGTTTTTCTAGAAACTTCTTTTTTTTTTTTCAGGCCCAAAAATTCAGAGACTTGTCCTTCTCTTAGTTTTGGTATTGCTCTTATATGCTACATGATTTCGCTATCTGTGGAAAATTATATGTTTTGATAGCGATAGTTCACGGCGCAAGTGTGCTGCTTCCTGCCACCACAAGAAACCCTAGTGACCACTGATCTGCCTCAAGACTACAGTAAAATAAAATTGCAAAGAGTTCAAATGACTATCTAGATTGGCAACCATCAAGTTCGATGTATACAAAGATGTCTTACATGACTTGTCCCTCGTTCATCACTGCTTGTGTTCCATTATTTAGCTTGGAAGGCGAGTCCAAAGCAATGTTCAGTTTTTCTTTTAAAGTTGCCAGATCACATGCGATACTTCCAGCAACACTATCTTCTCCTCTCATCACAGCATCAATCAAATCATCTGCGAGTTTTCTCACGGTGGCTTCGTGTTTATTAGCTGTCATCTTTTGGATTGTCCTCCGATGAAACAGAAAACTTAGAAAACCCTGACCCAAACGTCAAGATAGTGTTGAAAGTAGGAAATGAGATATCACACAAAACATTTCAATTTATTGAATGATAACTGTAAAAGAAAAGAAAGCAAAATCATTGACAACTGGAGGCAACCAATGTCAAAACTTCCCCCCTGACTCCCACTTCGTCATGTTGAAACTGTTTTTGTTCTATTTATAATCTGCTCAATGTTTTCCGGGTGCTTCCAATAGCCTCTTCGCTTTTTTATTTGTTTGTCTATTATTTTGTGTTGAATCGGAGACAGCGGATCTCCTCGCCTTCTGTTGAATTTTGCAATTTCGCTTTTGGGGATTGGGTTTGTTTTGTTTTTATTTTGTTTTGTTTTTGTTTGAGGTGGGGGTTTTTTGTTTGTTTTTGCTCTTTTTGCTGTCTGATTATTTTTGTTTTGGATTTAATTTTTTTTTTTTTTTTTTTTTTTTTTTTTTTGGGGGGGGAGGGGGGGGTTGTTTGTTTTTGTTTTTTGTTTGTTTTTTGTTTGTCTCTTTATGTTGCTTTGTTTTGTTTGTTTGATTTCTTTGGGGGTTTTGGTCTGTTTTTGTTTTGGCTTTCCTTTGTCTGCTACACCCTTTTCCTATGTCAGAAAAATTCATCTCCAAGGATAATTTACAACTTCTATGAGACAAAAATGAAACGCTGTCAAGAGTTTTGTCACAAAATATGAGTGAAAATATCGGTTCCAAGCTTTTTTTGTAATTTTATTCTTCAAACATTGGTAAGTTCGTTGGTTACAACGCTTTCGATTTTTCAACTTAGATTAGAGTGAAAAGGGTGCTGCGAATAACCACTGCCTTTTGATTTTGTTGTTGTTTTGTTTGTTTTTTCGCTCTGCTTTGCTTTTGCTTTTTTTTTTCGTTTTGTCTAGATCGCGGTGGACAGCCCACTTCGGTCTCGACATAAAAGTCGGTATTTTGTCTAGTTGTCTATTTTTGTTTTCTTCTTGGAGGTTTTGTTTGTTTCTTGGCTGGTTGGTTCGTTGATTTGCTTTCGTATTTGGTTGGTTTGGTTAGATATGTTTGATTTCTTTGTTTATTTTCAATTTTGACAGGGAGGTATAGTGAAGTCGAATGCACATATTATTACTTACGTTGTTACTTTTCTTGTAGCTGTAAAGTTTTTTGCGGCTGTCATGATTTTCTGTTTCTCTCCATGCATCATAAATCTTTTATTTTTCAGCTCAAAACAGACAATATTGAAATTGCAAATATTGCTCTTCACCCAGAGAGCTCCAGAGTTGAAAGGCATTGCCCATGGCATGCACACACATTGTACTTTTTACTTGGAGTTTTTACGAAAATGGTAGTTTAAAGGAAAAAAATACCGATCCGGTTTGCGGGTGTGTAGCAATAAAATGAAAACAGTAACTTGGAAACAGCGAGCGTCCATCTTGGTTTTCGAGGGACACTAAAATGGGGGACCCATGACTTAAAGTGAAAAACTGGTGTTATTTTATGAGAAATAATATTATATAAAGAACCAGTCATGTGTCTCAATTTCACAGTTCTGATATTAAGCAGTGCTTGTTTTCTTTCAACCCTTGTTCTTTCACTGGACAGATCAAGAGGTAATTTATCACTGAGTCTTTAGAGTCACGATGCATTCTCTTGGTGTTACTTTTAGCTTCGTGGAAATTCCAAATATTATGTTGATCAAAAAGAAATAGCAGTATAAATGTGGTGACAAAAAATACGGGACGAAGCCAAAGATAAAGGTAAAAAGTGAGAAAAGAAATTAGGCCACTCTGGCTGGGGGTTACCTCCACATCATCCCACTCTCCCACTCCTGCACACTCTAGCTCAAACTTTTTGTTTGTTTGTTTTTGTTTTGATTTTTTGGTCGATTTGTACAGTATTTTTTTTCCAATTCAACAGGGAATAACATTTTGTATCTTCCCACACTCAGTTTTTGGTCCTAAATGCTAAAATGACACTATAAATCATTGCAAATCTACAGGGGAGGAGTGGGAGACAGGAGACAAAAATCTATGACTGAAATTGAACATCTCTTTTAAAATTTTATTTTAACCACACATTTTCATTTTCACACACTAAATATATTGAAACATTAATTTTTAAGACTAAAAACATTTGAAACAAATAATCAAAAGTTTGATCAATATTGCCGATTTTTAAACAGTACTTAGAATGGGAGATTTGGGACACATTAGGGAGTCTTGGAACAAAAGCCAAGGAGATTTCCTATCTGCCAGATACCTCATACTATGTATCGTAAGAGACTATAACACATCTGTACACTTCAGAATGAACGCCACAAGCATTTTTTCCTTGTTCCTTAGTGAACACTTCAAATTTTCTAAAGTTGGTTCATACATCAGCATTTTTGTCCTTAGGATGAGTTTTAACTTTTTGATATTCGTTTTCCTCTCCACATCCCTGAGACTGTGGCGCTTGTTAACTTCTACTACAGCTCCTTGGTAAACACTGTGTAGCAATGATGCCCTGTCTTTCTTTTTCTTATATATTTGAGGCATAATGGATGGTTAACTCAGAGAGGTCACACCCCAAACCACATTTGAATGAAGGCCCGTTTCACTAAATTTTTCATACTTTACTAAACTGCTCATTTTGCTTTAGACCAAGAGATTTATTTTATGTTGTTTTTACCCAATGGTCGACTTACTTAGCTACCACACCTGTTTCTTCATCTTACGTGATAATAAACTCTTCCACAGACAGGTTATTTCTATATAGAGGGTGAAAAGTTTGGTGCAGTTTTACTCTAGCAGTGATCAGCATATTGGAATATTGATGTTGGGGAGCAACTGCAAACATACTGATAACTAGCACCATCGAGCTGGCTTTCAGTGCAGCCAAATATGCCAGTCCAGTGTTGACCCTGTTGCGCCACCATTGAAGTGATGGACGCTCAGCTTCGACAAGCAATGATGCTTGTGTCTGAAATGCTCTTTCCAACGCCCATCCAGAGGTTACTGGAGATGTGTGTGATAAAAACGCCACATATACAGAGGAAAGAAGCTACGAGCAAGGGGAAGGAAATCCTAAACTGCCCCAAGGAGCTCAGGTACCTTTGTCAGGCAGTTTGAAGAGTGCCTTCCCATCTTCATTTGTAATTATGCTGTCTGTTCACTGATACAATATGAAGAGCATTTAAACAGAGCCTTTTGGCAAGAACTCAAGGCACTTAATGTGATTCATTGCGTAAAACCCCATACTATCCTATCAATGACTGGCAGAGTGATGGCAGGCAGCGAGGCTAAGGGGAGGCATGCTGATCCAAGAAAGGTTGGTAGCAAAGCTCCCAGGATTCTATGACGGTGAAAGAAGTCTTTGAGTAACAGACAATCGCCTGTGCAAGCGCCAAACTTTTTATGGCTGTTTTAGTGTTCCAAATGGCAAAAAAAAAAGAGACTGTTCTTTGTCCCCACTGCCAAAAGGACGACCAAACAGCTGATCATCTATCATGAAGTGCGAGGTCACGAGTCTGGTGGGTAGATATGAGGTAATTCATAATTTTCTTTTCTGAGACTGGGTGAATACAAATGGAATTCATGTGTGATGAGAGAATGGGAGTCAATACCCGATTTGTCTCTCGAGTCAAACGACACATGATTGGAGCTGTGATAAACAATTGGTTTTTCCTAAGACGTTTTGAACAGGCACATGATAAAGATAAAGCAG
Organism: Melibe viridis; assembly: GCA_039654465.1. Taxonomy (NCBI): domain Eukaryota; kingdom Metazoa; phylum Mollusca; class Gastropoda; order Nudibranchia; family Dendronotidae; genus Melibe; species Melibe viridis. Next base: position 11,391 of record JBCIKM010075392.1, on the reverse strand, counting down.
AGCAACTAGTACTTGCCTTGAAATAATTGTTACCTACTACGCCAACTGAGTGAAATTACTTGAAGGATCAAAAGAGAATATTTATGTTAGTATTATTTATTCTATGTAATACAATGGGTTGAATACAAGCCAAACCAGCCACCACAAATCGCTAAATTCTTTAACATGAAGTCAAATACCCACTTAACTTTTCATTTTATGAAGCTTGTGTTGCATTTTATTAGTATTAGCACTTTTGCAATAGCTTATTGTTTGAAAATTGATGAAGTCGAAATTGCATTTCTTCCACAACATAAAACATCACATTATTGCTAGTAAAAACTTGAGTTCGTTTTCTTCCACTGACAAAGTTTTAAGATGAGGACCTGAGTGATGAAAGTTGATGAAAATTTGCCTGTTTTGTTGCAAGTGAAACACATTTTAAGCCACAACAGATCTGAGTGAAAATTCATATTCAAAAGAGACAAATTTGTCTCATTGATTACAGAATTTGAAAACAATCCATCGTGAAACAAAAAAAATTATAAAGAAAAACCACTGGCTTCTTTTTCAGTGGAATGGATTTTAACTTTGACAGTTCCAGAATGAATGAGCTATAAGAATATTTGTAAATCCTTTCCCTACCAATGCAGCCTCAAGGCAATCCTTAAAACTTACTTCCGCCAGTGCTGATGTAGCCTAATGGACTAATACTGGTAATGCAAAGTTTGATTTGTCTCATTTAAAAGATTGGACGGAAAACTTCAAATTGAAGAGTGTACGATATCTGCTTGTGACTTTTTTGGAAAAGTCATAAAATCTGAATAAAAGAAACCTCATTGAGAAGCATGCACTAGATCCCAAAGTGTGGGAAATCACTGTTTTAAGATTACAGTTTCTTTAGAAAAATATTGTCATAACGTAGTTTAGGTTTTACCAAAAGTTCCTGGGGTAAGTACGTGCTCTATGTGTCATAAACTCAATGTTGCCCAAGTTCTTGGTTTTATCAGTTATCTTAGTTTGTAACCTGAACAGGAAATTTAAATCCCTGTGTGGTTTTGTGATATATTTTTGTTTGTTTTTTATGTTATTTGCTATTATATGATTGCTTAAATCTTTTATCAAGTGTACATGGAAGCTTCCTGTGAAAACACTGATTCTGTCTCAACAAGCTACCAGCTGGATTCAAGTACTGGCCTGACTTATCTCAACCAGCAAGATTGTACATACACGGTCTCAGCACCATCAGGCTATTTTGTAGTAGCTGTCATCACTCGCTTTGAACTGGAACCAAAGTTGACGGGTATGAACTATTGCATTAAAAGCTTTATAATGCATTACTTTTTTTAATGTTGTTGATTGAATGTTTCAATTACTGCTGATTACTTCAATTACTCAAAAGATTGTCTGAAATAGAATTTTCCTTTTTTTTTTTTATTTCTTTTGTGAAGTCGAAAATGATTTGTTTTTTTCCTTTGAAAATAAAGTTTAAAGATCAAGTAAGTTTATCTTGGTTATTTTTATGAGGCATGTATGTGTCAACTTGGTGAATTGCTCACTTTTTAATAGCTGCAATCGTAACCTTTGACATTAGGCTAATTTCAATCATAACTGAGTGAACATCTAAGACAGCTTTTATGAAAATGTCCAAAATTTGGATTATTGACTTTGTTGATAAATCTATTAGGAAAAAAAAATGACATGTTATTTTTGCTCACACCTTATGGTTTTATTGCTGGATCAATTTTGATCCTTGATGGTTAAAAAATTTTGTCTTGATCTAACTTAGTTTCCTGGATAATATATTCATAAAAATAAAAAGTGCCCCAGTGCAATAGGCCTTTCAATTTTAGTAATTTATTCATGATAATTCATTCCATGTTTTTAATCTTCTGTCCAAATCTAGGGTGCATTCCATATTGTAGCAATACTTAATGATTTCAGAACATAACGTGAAAATTCAGTATATCCCTTTTAATAACAATGAGGGTCATATTTTTGCAACTTTTAACATTTGTTTCTGATAAGCATTTTTGCTTAACACAATGATACCTAAACTACTTTCGAATAAACAAAGCAACTCAGAGACAACCAAATTATCAGCCAAAGTACTCTGATTTCAAATCGCTTAGGTCGTCTGTGCACTATTTAAAGCTGTAAGTCATAAACAGTGTCTCATGCGTAAATGATGGTTTTAGTTTTTGCAAGGAGAGGGGAGGAAGTGAAAGAATCGGATAGGGACAGTTATGAGACACTTGGCTGAGGAATTGACTTTAATTAGTTAAAGAATATCAGTTCAGTATTTTTACTACATATGGCCAGCTTTTTAAAAGTTGACACTTTGGGTTTTACAGCATGCCAAAATAAACATTTTATGCAACTGATGCTTTTCATTTCTTTTATTTAACCCCGCAAATGCTGAGTTTCCATTACTGTTTTGGGGTTGGGTTTTTTTTTAGTATTACAGAAAAGACTTTGAAATGAAAACTGTAGGCTTTTGGGCCTGAAAGGATATTTATAACATTTTTCAGGAGCCTGTGTGGACTACTTGGATGTCTATGATGGAACGGACAAGACTGCTCCAAAACTGAATTCTGATCCAATCTGTGGCTCTGGTACAAGCATCCCTGGCAACTTAACAGCGAGTGGGCAGTCTATGACCTTGCACTTTGTCACAGACAATAATGGCCTTTACCTTGGATTTAGTATCAACTTTGTTGCAGCAACTAATGGTATGCTACTCTAAAATTCATTGAGTTAAAAAAAAAAAGTTAAGAGCACATTTGAATAGCACCTTTGCCAAGGCCTCAAGACGCTTCACAATACCAGATATAACATATATGACAATACAAGTCGCTTGTTTGGAGTGTTACTGTTTTTGGGACCAAGAGACAGCGTTGTCTACAATCAGGGGACCTCCAAGCTTTACATCCCTCAATTGAGCACAAATTGTGTTTCCCAATCAAAAGTCTTGATTTTTACTCTATCGAATCATAACAATATTTTGCTCTCTGGTCTCTAAGTACCCTGAAAGAGCAGCCGCTTTTTGTTGTTTTTTTCTCTTTTTTTTTTTTTTAGGATCTAAGGGACGTGTTTATCAATTTGGATGGAAGGTCTGCTACATATTGTCAAGATTTAGACTCAAGATAACTTTATTAGGCCATGACTGAGATAAAACTTATATCAATAAAATGCAATATTCAATACATTCGTGTAAGACTCATCTCTTGAGAACCTTACAATAAAATATTTGTAGCAATTAAGAAAGATTAAAAACATAGAATTCTTCATATGAAAACCCTGTTACCATTTAATCCTAAATGCTTCTGATTTCAGGATCTTTTCTTGTGAAAAATAGAGTAGGGGCTGACACTGGAAACAGTAAGAGACAGTGGTATGGATGGAGTGTGGAAATGGGTTAAAGCCATAGAAAGGAAAAAAAAACCAGAAAGGTTGCAAGTCCTATAAGGAGCTCCCATAGCACTCATCGTCTGGCCACAACCAGGACAGTGAGCCATCAGGTTTTTTTTTTGTTTCTATGACAGCATCTGTATGTCTATTTTAATGCAGTGCTTCAGTTATTTTGTTTTAGCTGCATGAAGTCACTGGATTGCAAAGATTTCATAATTTTGTCTTCACCTTTGTTTTGTCCACACTAACCAGATATTATTGATAAAATTGTCTTCCCATACACTTTTTCAAAAGATTTTGGCAGAGGTTTTTGGATTGATATGGTGGTAGCTCAGAAATATCGCTGCATGGAAACCGATTTTTAAGTTTCTGTTGTCTTTCTGTTTTCTTCCTTTATGAAAAGCACCTTGCTCCAATTCCCAGTATTTGTGCAACACCTCCATCTGCATTGACTCTGGTTTAGAGTGTGACTCTGTCAATCAATGTGGAGATTCAAGTGATGAGGACAACTGCCCAGGTAAAAAAAAAACATAAAGCAGAAGAAACACTTCTATTGATTTAAAGGAAGGAATTCCCGCCTATTGATTTTATGAAAAATGTCAAGGGCCCAATGGAGGAATGTCTACCTTCTTAGTAGTTTTCGTGTAATGAGAAAAGTCTGGAAACATATTGAACATAGTAATATATCCTGAAATCAATGCATAGGAAAAAATAACCAAAATATGTCTATAAAATAATGCCACAGAAAAATCATTTATGTTTAAGACTATTAATTATTTAACGGGAATCGGATGGTGCCACCGCCCAATGGATTTTCCTGCAACAGGGATCGGACGGTGGGAGCGTCCGAAGGCATCGATCGTTTGTCAGAGAAATAAGACCAGTCAGTGTTAAAAATAGATTGATTACAAAGGTCATTTACGATTTTTTATGTCACTTACTTGTATTCAAATCAAAGCCAAATTATTTGGAGCTTTTGTACGAGTTTTTTTTTTCTATAATTTTGAAGCTTTTGTATGAGTTTGGATTTCCTGAGACACTAGAGGGCTTGAAATTTTTAATTCTTTGAGCGGTTGTGGACAATAAACAGTACATGCAAGTTTGAGTGTGTTTCTAACTGCAATCAAATGACCGTTAAGTGTTTTGTGATACTAAACTCGATATTACCAGTGAATAGTGAGTAGTATTCTTAAAAGTAATTTTTTTTCCTTTTTCTATTTACTTCTCAACAAAATAATTTTTGACCCACACATTTCATGTAAAGTTAATCTAATTCATCTTTTAGACAATTTTATTCCCTTTCAAATGATATACAACATGATAGACTTCATAGCCATAAACAAGCCGTAAAAACAATTATCTTGAATGTACTCTCACTTCGCTGAGCAACCAAAAAAAATTCCCCCGTTAAAGACTAGACAGTTAAGCTTGGATGTACAATGAATGTCTATTCACAAGCCTTTATAGGCTTCCTCTGTACTTTAAGGACTTCCTTTGTTTGACATAGAAGGGTGAACATTTTAGTCCATTTGAAGACATATTTTTTTTCTATAATGGAGTTTGGTGACCAGTCACTGCATAAGGTTATAAGATGCACAATAGAAAATTTAAGGATATTATTTAATAAATTGGTAACTTTTTTATTTAAAACATCACTATTGGCAATATCTCTTGGTCTACACCCCATAGATTGGCATCATTTTGCTTGTTCATGTTCATCATCTCAGTCAAATATGTTGTCCCTTTCCTTCTTTTCTGCAGAAACAAGTGAAAGTGATTCCCTGGATGTGGTAATGATTGTGATCATCGTTCTTATCGTTGTGGTGGTGATCATCGCTGCTGTGGGTTACGTTGCATACAGAATCCATGCAAGGAATCAGTGGAAAAAATTCCTCCATGCCCACATTGATGATGACGATGGGATTGTGGAGCCTGGCCCCAGCTACCCCATCACACATCAGTACTACACCGGCATCCGAGGCAACCCGACTGTCTACTCAAATAATATCATCTTATCTAACGAAAAGAGTCAAATTTCAAAGTCAGAGAAGGTTGCTTTTGAGAGCCCAGTACCAGAAATACCATCTTCATTAAAGACATAGGAATGCCCTGAGGATGACCAATTTCATTTTATGTTAAGTTGTCATTCACCATTTCATTCCTGCCTTCTTTCTGTCCATGTTACCTGTTTTTTGTATATTAGCCACATTTTTTATACCAACTGAGACTGTTTTGTTTTGTTTTGTTATCCATATCCCTTCATACCGTTTTATCAGTGTCAGGACCCAACTCCAAGGAGCTGAGAAAACCTCTAGATCACAAGAAATGGAAGACAGGCAGATGATCAGTCCACTGTACGTAATCTTGCATGACTTAATGAGAAATACATATTAGGTGTTACCCAATCTAAAGCCAAACAATGGTTGCTGTTGCCTTGGTGGTATCTGCTCATTGAGAAAGACCAATGAGCCAATTTACTACAGGGCATATACCAAATAAGACACAAAAGCAAAACACATCTCATTTTGGCTCTAAAGAAAGACATTTATTTTACTGATGGTTTACTGGAAATATTTGGATGAAAGGTATTGAAATGAGAATTCACTAGAAACTACACGGTTTTCTATCTTATTTCCATTCTATCTCCAGTTTTTAGACTTTTTTACACAATACGCATATGATGCTTGTAGCAATTTGTTGTGTTGAATGTACCAGGTCTTATGTTGTGTCAAACACATGTTTCAAGAAAAGACAATGATGATTTTAATCTTTAATAACAACGTTAAAGTAAGATGAGATGATTTAAGATTTTTGAATTTAAAAAAAGGAGCTCAAATTTTATGTTTCATAAATGTGCTTTTCTTTTGTGTTTTTTAAAATAATTCTACACTCTTTTTCATGCATGACTCATGATATTTTCGTAATTAATCTAAACCTTGCATGGAAATGTTTATTTGGAAGTATTTGAATCTCAATTTTATGTCCTTAATTATACTTTTTATCAAATTATAATGTTTTATCTTTTGACTAAATAAGGTTTTGTAAATAAAAGCTATGCACACCGCACTGGTCACTCTCTAACTTCAGGGATTGTAGGGCTGTGAAATGTTCAATTGTTTTTAAATGTATTCAGTAGGGCCTCTAAAAAGTGGTTGATTTCTTATTTGCCAGAAAAGACTTAAGGAATTTAAAAAGGATATGCACTTCAGAAAGTTAAATACACAAATGCTTGATCAAAAATTAGCATTAATCTGAAATGCTACTGATTCTCTGATTTTTTCTTCATAAATTTGTTGGATTGAATCTTAAATTTCATTTCAGTTTAATTCAAAAGCACGGTTTGTAAAACATAAATTGGTGTTTTCAAATGCATTTTTTTTTTTTTTATCAAATTAAACCATAGCATTTGCAGTTGAAACAAGACAGACAAATGATCTATCACAATTGACAAATATTGCTATCCTTTATTTCCTCTGGACAACCACCCGCGCTCCCTTCCCCTGCCACTTCCACCCCACTCGCACAAAAAAAAGGTAGTGAGAGATGGTGAGATGGTTTTAAGAGTTTCATGACCTCACTCACCATTTGCAATTACGCAAGTCACCTTCTCATAAAGCAAATATAGTGTTTTGCCCTTATTGCCAACTTGCAAGAGTAGCAATCGGAGAGCAAATCCCTGTTTGCATCATCTCTATCAATCACTATCAGTACCCTTTTATCACTTCATTAATCTCTTATTTAATCAGGGACTTTAACATTTAAATCCAACCAATTATCACTGTATCAAAATGGAAGGCTAAAGAGAACTTCTAGAAACTTCCCTGAACTTCAAGTACTTCAAGTTCTTCAAAGTGAGTTTGATTAAAGAAGTTGAAAATGGAGAAATGAAGAAAAATGAATAATCAGATAAAATACTTCCGACCAAGAGTATTGTGGATAAACCGTTTTGAAGCGTAACACAGAATATATTGTGGCCTGAAGGCCTCTTTGTTTTACCAATTCACTGTGATTCAAAAGTAATTATTTTTTATTTTATTCATATGAAGCCGATAACCCTAAGTCTTTTAAGGTTGAACTTAAGACATTTTCTTGCCTTTTCTTGTGAGATATATTAAATCCAATAGTCGTATATACAGTAAAAATAATCAGACTAATAAATGTTATTAATGTGAAATAATTTACCCAAACTGTATTTGTTATGAGCATATCTGTGAAAATTTTTCATCCTTGTGATAAGATGTTTAATATCTTATTTACTTTTTACTTCCAATTACAGCTACTGCAGACTGAATACTATTGACTCATTACATTGCATTTATTAAAAATTCTAATTTGATTTTTTTTTATTTTGTTCCTTTTATGTCTATGTTATCTGTCAAATTTGTTTTGTTTTGTTATCCATATCCCTTCATACCGCCTTTGCAGTGTCAAAAGAAATTAAGACAGGCTGATGATCAGTCCACCATGCCTAAATTTGCGTGGCATAATGAGCAATACATTAATTATGGAGTATTACTCAATCTTTAGCCAAACAATAGTTGATATTGCCTTGGTGGTCTCTGTTCATTTAGAAAGACCAATGAGCCAGTATACCAAGTTCAAGTTCAAGTTCAAAGTGAAGCTGCCAATTTATACAAATTTTTAAATTGATATGAATTAGAGAACTGTGTCATAATATTGGGAAAACAAATTTAGCTTAAAATTTCTCTTTTGCACCTATTTTGAGAAACGTTATGAGAAAAGCTTTAAAGCTAGGTTTACAGTAATTCATAACTATTCTCTGCCTTAAAATAGGAAATTCCTTCATGTTCTGATTTTCTTTGGTTGATATCACATTGTGACTGCAGTGACTTTGTAGTTATGCCAGACTGCTCCACCATCTCTCTCATCCATTTAGAAAGTATGGGCAGGGAGTGGGGTAAACCAAGAGTCCCCTCCACAATCTCTCTCATCCATTTAGAAAGTATGGGCATGGAGTGGGGTAAACCAAGAGTCATCTCCACAATCTCTCATCCATTTAGAAAGTATGGGCAGGGAGTGGGGTAAACCAAGAGTCCTCTCCACAATTTCTCTCATCCATAAAGACAGCATGGGCATGGAGTGGGGTAAACCAAGAGTCCTCTCCATAATCTCTCTCATCCATTTAGAAAGTATGGGCAGGGAGTGGGGTAAACCAAGAGTCCTCTCCACAATCTCTCTCATCCATTTAGAAAGTATGGGCAGGGAGTGGGGTAAACCAAGAGTCCTCTCCACCATCTATCTCATCCATTTAGAAAGTATGGGCAGGGAGTGGGGTAAACCAAGAGTCCTCTCCACAATTTCTCTCATCCA
>JBCIKM010075281.1:0-14904 GCA_039654465.1 Melibe viridis | reverse complement strand
CATACTTTAGGTCTGTAAGTTGATTCGTTAAAAAGTTATATGCATTTTTCTCAGTGGGTCTCTGGGTCCCTAAGCTGACCTAAAATTAATTCAGTCCAAACACAATAAAAAATTCAGTACTCAATGAGTTTACAAGTAGTTAGACATTCAATAGGATTTGTCTTGAATAAGGAAGGGATTATAAATAAAGATATTGAAAAGATGATAAAACTATGGGAGGATTACAGTTAGGATAAACTATATATGCAATTAACAGAAATATTAACTGGATTCATTGTGTAATTCCTCAATCAGCAATGGCAACACCCAGACCTCTGAGAAGTTCTCAAGGTCGAAGCTTTTCGGCCAACAGAACTCGAATCAGTACATCTGATAAACAGCGGACTAGTGAAAATGCTTACCCTGAAATAAAACAACGAGGATTTTACTCCGATGTTGTGACACTGGAAGCAAATGATGATGGAGTAGAGGTAAAAATTTGTGTGTCCCTTTGAAATCACTTATTGTAAGAACTAAAGTACTTTCATCCAAGGAAATACTACTTTTTTTTTCTTACATCTCACAGCACCTGTCCATTATTTGAATTAATCACCTGTTACATCTATTTTTTTCACTTCAGATTGTTGATGTAAGAAATTTTTTTCATTCCAAACATGTAGTTACCCCATAGAGAAGTGTCTCGGAACAAACCGTAGAAAACAGATAATACCCAGGAAATGTGAAAATATGCCTGATTAGTTAGAAGCTGTAAAAAGGGGGGAAAATTCTACTGGGGTCAGATACAAACTGGGGACAAAGTTTCAGAAACAATTTCTTTTATTATTGCATGATCCTGAAGCATGAAAGATGCCCTACATTGGTCATTTGTAATGTGTGTGTGGAGATGTATATTCTATTCTTTATATAAGATCAATGGAAACTGTCTACTAGAAAGTAATCCAAGTGTGTCGAATTATGCAAAAGTAGTTGACGTGTGTCAAATCATACGAATTGGAGATTCAAACTGATAAAGTTGTGAGTTATTTCTCACCGCCCAATGACAAAGGTCCCCATCATTGCCAAAGTTCTGATGTGCTCTATTTACAACTTAGCAAAAGTGTAAATATGTTATTTGGGATATTAAAGCTTTATTTTTATATTTTTTCTTTGTGGTAAAGAACTTTGAAGTGAACTTTGAAGTTGGTTGACACCAACAGAGTTTATGTATAGAACTTCGGTCACATCATAGTGAACCTATTAAAGTGCCCAAAGCCTTATTAAATCATTACTGTTGCTTAAACCAGTCAACTATATAAAATGGACAAATTATGTGAATGAAGTAAGATCAAATAGGCATAATGTCTATCAAAGTTCAAAGTTGAGCAGACACAAGATTCGATATTTTGCGTCTGAAATTTTATCCCTTTTAAACAGTTCATGTTATCAGGACCAACAGCTTGTCTTTCATGAGCAATTTTTATTTTTCAATTAAACTGGTTTCTGCTAAACATTATCCATTCATCAGCCAGCCATACGTGTTATTTCATAAAATAAAAGGAAGCAAAATCATTATGTAAAGAAATATTTTTCACTTGATTATGTCTCTTTATTTTCCTTTTTTTGTTGTCAGCAATTGAATTGGTCACATTAGTAAGAGCTGCTTTTTCACATTTTTGGTTTAAATGCATCTTGTTTCACTGTAGCCATTACTTAGTGGTCCTGAGACTGCACAAGACACGCTGTGGGCTGTGTCAAGGGAGAAACACACTCCTATGGGTAAACCTTTTTTTTTTTTAAATAAAAATTTTATCATGAAAAAGATACAGCACTTGAGATACTATACCCACCTATGCTAAGTCCCCCCACCCGAACCCTTATAACTTTTTACTTTCTTCTCCATCAATAAAACCTCTTTGACAAGATGTAAAATGGAAATGATGAAAGGCAACATGCTCATTGTTCAGGCATGTGAGACTGTTTTAGTAAAATATTGATACATTGATATCTGGGTCACCCCTATTTGCCTATCCCATATGTTTCAACCTCAAACTGAAGCACATAAGCCTATTTCATACAACTTGTTTACATTGGACCCTGTTACTTTGAAATCAGAATAGAGTAGACTTTGTACACTTTGTAATATTCAACGATCATCTTGTAAATATTATTGTCTTGGGATGTCCTAGGGACTACAACACTACAGCTATTCTTTGGAAGTTCCTATTAATATATCTATCTTTTTTTTTTGTAAAGTTGTTTTAACAGTTGTATCTTTCACCGAGAATTAATGTTTTACTTGTTATACCCTTTGAAACGAATTCTCATCAAATCAGGAAAAAAACAAATATCTTAGATATTTATAGAGATTGAAACCAAACTGAAATGATCAAACAGCAATACTATTTAAGACATTTTGATTGAAAGGAAAATTTGGCATATTACTTTCTTTTCCAGTCAACACATTTCAAATTCCATCGGATGTTATGATGGGGCGACTTGAACAGCAGACTTATGGACCCAGCACACAGGATCTGACAATATCAGTAAGTATTGACCGATATGTTGCCTTATTTTTAAAATTTGGTTTCTTTGTAAAATTTTCATTACAATTTACAGAAATTGTTACACTGTCATTCAAATAGCAAAAGAATCTATTGTATGTGTAGCATTAGAATTTAATTAATCTAGAATTGTTTGAAAAGACCAGCCGAAGGAATAATGTTGATATGCTGTTGCACAGTGCAGAGCTAAGGTTGCATTACTTCTGTTTTATTTTGTTACCCATATCCCCTTAAACCGCCTTAACAGTGTTGGAACCCAGGTCTAAGGAACACAGGGAAAACCTCTGGATCACAGGAAATGAAGACAGGCAGGCGATCAACCCATCATGCTTAATCCTGTCTGGCACGACGAGCAATACATATTATGGAGTATTAATCGATCTTAAGCCAAACAATAATTGCTTTTGTCTATCTGCTAATTGAAAAAGACGATTTACCACAAGGGGTAACTTTACTCCTAGCAGATGTATTAGTATTGATACTGAATGAATTTTGGGTTTAGGAAATTCTCTACCATATATTATTGTCTTTATATTCTGCAATTGTCTCTTAATAAAGTCCCAACCCATTTGTCCTTAGTTTTATATCATAGTGACAAGTTTTATTTTCATGAATTTTGCTGCAGGACTTTAATCAAGAATCCTACAAGCCAAAGGTTCAAATGCCTTTTTTCACTCAGCCTGGTGATCTGCCAAGGAAGATTGAAATTGAAAGGTACTATTATGTTTATCTTTTATCATGCTATTATTTATAAAGAAAGAAAATTGTGAAGAAAAATATATTTAAAGGAAAGAGCATTTTTCAAAATTGAGCGAAAGAAATAAGATGTACCTATTCATGCCATCATTTGAGTACCTTTTGTAAAATAAAAAAAAGATAACTGTGATTACTTTATACATGTGCTGTGAATATTCTATGCTGTTTGAACTCATTACATTTGTTGAACAGAACATATTGAACAAGGCTAATATTTTGATAATCATTTGTTCATTTCCTCATATAGGCGTCTTCGCTTGTACAAAAGTCTCAATCTTGAAGAGCTCCTGATTGACAAAGACATCAAAACAGATCTGCTGATGCCCAAGCACCAAACTGAAAATGTGGTTTTACTGAATCGAGAGGATGAGGACCCGGCACCATTCCCAGCTTATCTCCCCTTGCACATTTTCGATGATGATGAACATGACTGCCGCACAGCCATGGAATGGATAAGCCTGGGAAGAGACAATGGACACAGGAAGCCTGTACCTGGTTTAGCTCTTTTGCCTTCTGAAGACGAAGACAGATTCAGTAAGTCTATTCACAGTTACTAAGAATTGAGCCATCCGAAACTTAAGTTAACTTATACATCCCATTTTTGAGGAACTGTATCAGCAATGCACAGGAGTATTTGTTTAAAGAAAGATAAGATATGGATTTTGTCATTCAGAAACAATGCTCATTATAACAAATGAAAATTTACTTTGTTTTTTGGAGAAAATACTGTCCCATTATGTATCATGATTTCCAACTTTCTTTTGATACCCAAAACCCTTAGAACCAATGTTTAGAGATCTTGAATAAAATATTTTTTTTACTTTTCAACCTCTTCTTTTCATAGAGGATCCCAAAGATCCCAGTATTGAGTACAAATGGTTTGAAGTCGGTGTGTTGGATTTTGACCCCGAGAGCAAAATGTACTTTGTGCAGAGAGTTAATCGTCAAGGCAGAGTGGTAGACAAAGATGGCAACCCAGTGGTTAATGGAGGGCTACTTGAGAATGGTCAGCGGGTAGTAGCTCCAAACCAATGGTGGATTCCTCGAATCAGGCTCATGTTCAGGGGAGAAGATCCGAGAACCTTTGCCAGCAGAGTGGCTGAAGCTTTTCAGTGTAGAAAAGTGTGTGAGGCAGAACTCCGTTACAATCTGTACATTGATTGCATGCCTATGGATGGAGTGGGTGAGCTTGACCAGGCTTCATTGAAGCGTATGATTGACTGGGCCCAGTCTGCTCCCGGCATTGAGAAGAGTAAAAAGTGAGTGGTGTCCTGTGCTTTACTTTGGTACCATTTGAAACATTCTTTTTTGGATAAGGATTAATTAATTTTATGATGAGTATGAACAATTGTTGCATTTGTTATTGGGTATTTATTCTTGATTTTTGTTCTTCTCTTTGATGTGTCCTTTTCATAGAACTGAAACTTATATATTCTGAAAAATGATTTATTTCTGTTTTGAAGAAATGGGTTTTGAACAAAAAATTACAAATTTAATGTTAATGATAAGAATTAATAATGAAATCTGATATACTTGTTTTATTTATGGACTAGTGTGCATTGGTGCAGCAGTTTTTCTTTTTTTGGGGGGTAAGACTTTTGCCTTACATTTTTTTGGTGGGTGGTCTCTGTTTCTTTAAGAATACTTACATAGTGGGCAAAACTCAAATATATTGGGTGTGGGGAAAAAAAGACCCAAAGCTCAAGTGCTCGAATATTGTGTGATTATTAACGTAGTTTGACAAACCCCAGCATTGTCAATGATCAGCATCTTGATTTTACATTTGCAAAGTTTCAATATACTGTGGTTTTTAAAAAAGTGAGAAATGATCATTTTACTTATGCTAGCTTATAAACCCATATCATAGATTTTAGAATCACTTCATGCTTACGTGACAAACATTGCATGAACACCTGGTTGATTCAGATCTATTGCATTGAACACAATGCACCAAAATGAACTTATCATTAACTGAAAGACATGTATACTAGGATCTGGATTATAATGAGAGTGGACTTGTTTGAAATTTGCATGTTTTTTTCACATGAAATTGTTTCCTTCACTCTGCTTTGAGTTTTAAGTTTTGTGTCCAATTTGATATCCATGCCAATTCACTTATTTTTTATTTGAGGCGGCATTACAAAAAAAAGTGCAATAGGTTCTTTTAATAATAAAACAATAGTTACGCCAGTGCTTTACCATACAGATAATATTTTATTGAAATAAAAGTATTAATATATGCCTAATCCAGGCAAGCACAATCTCACATAAACACAGTCAAATAAAGGGGAGATATATAACTAGAAATACAACTAAATACAGAATGAATGATGTACTAAGATTAACTTGCACTTGGCTGAACTGACGTGCATTCTATTTTTAGAATAGAATGCGCAATAGTATTACTACGCACTGGCGTAACTCACACTTATGTGAAATATGTAAACTGTAAATTATAATAATAAAACAATTTTTTCACGAATTTTGATAGCTGTTAACCAACAACATGGCAGGAAAGCTTTGCATGAATGCCCTCTTCAGAGTCGTGCTGTGAAGCCTATGATATTGGCTTTTTGGTTATTTAGTCTTAAAAAAAACAGTCATAGCTCATTTATCTATTACTGCAGTATAGTGAAACTTTGCATATTTAAATAATGATGTTACTCATTGCTAAGTCAAATTGTGGTAAGCAATGTTGATTATAAAACAGGTTTGAGGGCTCTGGTTTTTCAAACCTTTTTTTTTTTTTCTAGCACCCTATATAACTATAGATTATGAGGTTCATAACAATCAAGCTTACAGAATAAAATCTCTTGGATAAATGAAACATTTTTTTTTATACACAAAAAATGTATTTCTTTTCTTCTGATGAATGACAGCCTTGAAGACTACACTCAAGTTCTTGAGAAGGAGGTGAACATTGACTTCTGTCGTTCCATGAATCGAATCATATTCGAGAAAACAGTGGCTGATGATCCTCAGACATTTGCATTCGTGGCTGTTCCACCAGTCAATAAAAAAATCACCCCAAGAACAGGTAATAGCATATCATCTAAATAGCAGTCTTGCAGGGTGAAATTGTGAATGGATTTTGAATAAAGTAGTAATATAGTATGTTGCCCAGGGAATTTAGTTGCTAAGGCCTACAAGTAAGCTGTGAAAATATGGATTTTTTTTTTAATGTTGCCTTTTTATTGAATTTTTTCCTTCTTGTTTTTAGGTTGCAGTGAGGATGTACCTGAATACCCTTTTGATGAGCAATACGACAGCTTTGCCTTCAACTCTTTGCTGACATTACCTGAGAGCATCCAGGCAATGGGCAAAGTCCGCACTGAGTGTAACAGAGTCAGCTGTATGAGCCTCTTCCATATTCCTACGGCTAAACCAATGCGCCTGGAGGAATTTGAGCAGACACAATCTCAAGCAACCACACAGGTTTGTCCAATCCTTTTTATTTTTTTCAAGGTGATGTTTTATTGTGTCTATATAATTGTCTGAAGAGAGAGGAAAGGAAATAGATGAGTAAAAGCCATTATGAAGGTCAAATTACAACTTTATGGATATTCAAAATAAATAAACTAAGAAACTTGTCCCTCTATAATCTCATTTATTTTTCTTTTATTATTGAGAGGAGTTAACTGTGAACAACAAATGTTTTAACTGTTAATTTCCTATTTCCCTTTTATAGAAAATAATGTTTTATATTGATGAATGAAGAAATTCTTGTGGTTTGGTCTCCTTCGTTAGAATTAATTGTAAAAGTTGGCACTATCCTGCCTCCCTCCCCAAAAAATCCTCTTGCCTCCATCTTATTTTGTAATAATTATCTTTTGCATAAGGATTTAACTGTACAATAGGGAACTAAAAAGTATATGCATTGACCTATGTTACCCTTAACCGATTGTAATTAATGTATCTAATACAATGACCATTGCATTAATTTTTGTCTTTTGCCTCCATCGCTAGGTTGGTTTGAATTTAAAAGATAGCTGGAGAACAACTTTACGTGTCAACATTCGCACTCACCTGCGGGATGTCGGCAAAGGCTGGTTCAACATCCATGAGACCAACTGGGAAGTCTACCAGATCTCCAAGCTGAAGAAGTTTATGGAGACTGTCAAATTTATCATGCAGGTTAGAAAAGATCTCAGAAATAAAAAGTCATTTTATTTACATGGCTTTATTACTGATCAGTAAAATGTAGCTGTAGCTCTTTGTTTTAACTGGTTTTTTTTAGATATAGATAACAGGTGAACAGAAAATGACAGTAGTTGACAATCATTATCTTAATCTACCTTACGAATGATAAAAATTTGACTAAACAGATATAAGATAAGCTGTGAGCTGCAGAAAACACTGAGATTTGTGTGACATGTAGGTTGCTAATTTGAACTCTAACCCCATAGTCATAGCTTGCTGGGATGTTCTGCCAAAGAGCTTCATGCTGTGGGTAGGTAATTGTGTAGAAATATTTGTTTCCTGACAAGAAAAAAAAATATTTTACATAAATTTTGGATTTTCAGGATTCCATGCGTTTCCTTGTTCAAGATTCATTGGTGAATTTCACTCAAATGGTTGTAGACTCTTGTTACTCTACCATGGAATTGGACGAAGAATATGCCTGGGGACCCGATCTGATAAGCAGTGACTTCAGGTAAATAATGATTTTCTGTTGTACATTGTCACTGAATGAATAATGGTGCAAACAAGATTGTTTGAGTGCAATGAAAATGCATGATTTTGGCATTTGGACTGAGTCCATACATTTTTGTTGACTCACCTATAACTTCTTGGCTGCTTGCTTGCCGTCGAGTGGTAAGAATTTACCGACTTCTCACAATGGCGCTGCCTACAGGGTAAATTTTTCGATGTTAAGGTTGCTAGTGGTTCACTCAAACAACAAGATGCTCCCTTTAAATCCCATTTTTTGTAAGCAGACCTGATATCATTGAGAATGGTGATCAAAATGATACTGTTTTAATCTACCTATCTTTTTCATTACAGTGGTTTTTCCAATACTCCAAGCAAAAAAAAAAATAGTTTTAAAACTTAAAATTAAATTTTATTGGTACATTTATGCACCAAACGTTTTTTATTTTATATATTTTAACTTTCCAAGCCAAAAAAAGTGTAAATTGTTCTTAAGAACAGAAATTTTAGACAAAATTCAGCAGTTGCTAATATTAGTCTTGCACCGATGATTTCTTTTGATGTATAGTGAGGTCAATGTCAATGTCATGTGACTTCTTTTGTAAAATCTCATTGCATACATCTTCAAAATAGACACAGACAATATCAGGGGATGTGTAGTGTGTTATTCTCAGGTTTAAACAAACCCACAACCTAGCCCTTCCCTGTCACCCTGTAAATCCAGCCATGCACTACTCCCACAGTTAAAGGATGGCTAGAAATGGGGTTTTTCCCCACAGAACTTCACTACTTCCGCATTACAGGGCTTAGGATTAAATTTGGACAAGTCTTCATGAGTTAAGATTGATTTTAACATTTGCAAAGCTTTGGAAAAGAAAAAAACATTGTAATGTTTTTTTTTTTTTAAAATGTTTTATTCTGTAGGCCAAGAAAGAATGCCTTATTTTTGGTTGACCTTGTGATGGATAATGAAGGAGTACACTTCAGCACCAGTCTCCCTAGCTTTGAAGGCACTTTGGTATCCCTCTTTGACAAAGGAATTCAGGCAACACAAAATGTTCCCCAGCTTGAGCAGGTACCAACTAGATGATATTGCTATTGTTTGTTTTTTTCATTTTTTATTTCACTTCTGCTCTCAATATTGTGAAATTTCTTAAGACATAATTTATGATAGTGGTTTGAGGGAGGGGGCTAGATGATTGCTAGAATTCCTTAAGTAAATTCTTTTTAATCTGGAAATCGGTAAATAGAAAAGATGTTGTTTTTTCTCAATGTTAGGGGACTACGTAAGGGCTCTTTGGAAGAATGAATTCTGTCAGTATAAATTTTTTTAGTTTAAAAGGGGGTTAATTGTCATATCAATAAAGTATTATAATTTGCTTTTGTTTTAACTTTAAATGAGGGGAAGGAAGGGAGCTTATTTTCTTGAGGACGACCAGAATAGTGTTTCAGTAAAAAAAGACATCTTCAATTCTAGTTTTAAGTCATCAGCAAAACAAAATACTTCTTTAAGAACTCATTTTACTGATGAGATTGATAAACATAATGCTTTTGTATTTTGGGATATGGCTCTGCACTGGCTGATACCTGTGCTGAAGTGGTCTGTCTAAGTGACATTTTTTTTTTTTACATGGGATCAACTGAAGAAAAATTCTACTTTGTAATTTTCATTAAAATGTTTTATTTTTTTTATTTCAATCTGACAGGATATCCTAGAGGACATATTCCTGTCTGGCATTCCCCTGCTGGAATCAGTAGGCGAGCATGAGCCACCCGTGGAAGACCTGAGGGCGACAGTAAAGCGGGCCATCCAGGCAGCCCTTGTGCCACTGAAGGCTTATGCCAGGGAGTATGAGAAGTACCTGGAGCTCATCAACATGGACATCAACCAATATGTCTTGTAAGGGATGAATAACTTTTATCTATGTTCAAAGTGGGTGGGGAAAAAACAAAAAACAAAACTACACAACTTTGTTTGTCAAATAACTCTGTGTAATGATGAACAAGAAGTATGATAAGGTGAGGAGATTTAGTTAATTCAAAAGGAATTATATGGGTATGACACTTAAATGGAAAATTTATGGGTAGCACATTGTCAAAAACATTAAAACAAAAATGGAATGTTATTGAAATATGGCTGTTGGATAGGACAGGGGGAGGAGGATGGGAGTAAAGCCTATATAAAGGGCTCAAAGCTAGATGAAGATTGCTGGTAAGGAGGCACTATTGACTGAGACAACTTCTCCTTTTCTCTTTGTGCAGAACTTATGAGGCTGCAGGCCATTCTGCAGAAGAAGTCAAGGCAGAGGTTGAAATGCACCTCAAGGAAAAGGAGATTCTGGAGGCCATCATTCCCAGTTCCATTATCATCGGGCCCTTCTTTGTGAACACAGAGTTGACTCGGCAAGCTCTTGGCAAAAAGAGGAAGGCACTGGGCAATGCTGTGCTGGAACTACTGGCCAAGAAACTGAGAGAACAAGCTGACCAGGTGATTATGCTAGTGATGATCACATTTTGATGTGATTTCAAAGAAGAGAATTTGTTTTTATAACTATTTATGAGCCACTTTTCCTCTGAAAATGTGATGGATGAAAATGAGAATAAACTTGTAACAAAACAAACTTAGCTCAACTTAAAATTCTTTCTATACAACTCAGTAAACTGTTATGATTTTCTGAGTATTGTATTCATGGATATATTTTAACAAAAGCTTTTTTTTGGGGGGGAAAAAAAAGAATCTCTGTTAGTTTTTAAAAAAATATTGTGTTTGTTTCAGGCCTGTGAAGAATTCAAATCTATCAGTCGCAAACTGTATGACAAGCCCAACACCATTGAAGAGCTTTCTGAGATGCGAGAGTGGATCAAAGGAATTCCAGAGCGCTTGAAAGAGCATCATGTAAGTTTTTGTACATTTGTACATTATTCTTTTGAATATTAGTTTGTGGTGGAATCAAGTCTTTTATATTGAATTCATTATATTATGGCAGCTTCAAAAGGAATTTCACACCAAAATATCAGGGGGGGGGGGGGGAGGAGGAATAACAGTTTTTTTACTTGAGAAGTACATCTATGCCTACAGACATGCATTTGTCTGTTTTTTGCTGAAAAAAAGAGGTAAGAAAAGTTGCTAGAGGTAAATGGATTAATTGACTTTTTTAAAACTTTTGTCTTACAGGAGTTGATTGACAAGGCTATGACGGATTATGAGCTGATTGAGGATTTCTACTACAATTTGACAACTGATGATTTTAATGCCAAGTAAGAGTTTTATGCCGTGTTTTGTAAAGGAAGTGCTTTTTATATCAATCAAGTCCCCTAAAAATATTTTACATTGTTGAATTAGTAGGCTAGATTTTGACTGCTTTCTTTTCGTTCTGATTTAATAACCTGTTGGCAGCTTTTACTTACTGGTTTAGCTGTACGTTCAACTTCAACAAATCAGTTTTGATTAATTGCTGAATGAGATAATGTATTGATTTTCATAGGAAGTAATCATATTTAGAGAAGTATGAGAACGGACATGAAGGCTTGTGTGGATAATGCTATACAATAACTTCCACTCATCTCATCATCAGGAAACCTTTCCTGAATCGAAAGGTCCAATCTTGTTTGTACCAGAGCTGTAAATTGCAATCAATTTCAGAATGTTATCACACATTTTGAACGTCATTTTAATGTACTCCTCAAGAACAAATTTCAGAATAACTGCTATAACTCTGCACACTTCCAACCAATATAACTGATTTTTTTAACACACTAAATGCAATTTGTTGGTCCCAATGTCTGTAAAGTTTCATTGTAATGTGTGCTCTAGTTATGATTTTATTGCAGATTTGGAGTGGTCCTATTTTTTTTTTTTTTTTTTTTTTTTTTTTTTTTTTTTTTTTGGGGGGGGGGGGGGGGACTCCCCCCCCCCCCCCCTACCCCGTACAAGTGAGAAAGTGAGAATAGATTCTACAAATTATGAAAACCACAAGCAAGTGAGATCAGTTTGTGATTATTCATTCTAATTCTTCTAGGTCCCCTATTTATTCCTTCCCCCTTCTTCAGGCTAAATTTTCATGTTGTTGTTTTTTTCATTTTTCACTTTAAGCATTGTCATTCATTATAGTATCTCATTTTCATTGTATCTCATAGGTTATGTTTTAAAATGATCACTTAATGTTAGGTGTGTAAATTAAAAAAAAAAAAAAAAATTATTTCCAAATGAAATTTCAAGAGTCTTTTCTTACCTTATCAGTAATGGTCAACTTTGAATATTCATTAGATGGACCACCATAGGTTGGCCTCACAAGATTGAGCACCAGATGGATCAGACTCTGCTGCAGCTGGACGAAGATGAGGAACGGTTCAGGAAGTTGCAGCTATCTGATCAAACAAACTTTGATGATCGTTTGGATGGTCTACAGGTACAAAATGCAACCCTTAATTTAATGCTTTTGGTACAGTGACACATGGAAAATAGTCCAAGGCAAAAGTAGTCCTACTTTGAGATTATTTGTTTCTATCATCCGAATACCAGTTTTAAATATTGAGGACTTAATGTTTGTATTTTTTTTTCTATTAGTTCAAATACAAGTTGCTGATTTGGACTGCATCTTATTATACCACCTGAGATTTAACAGTCTTACTATATGTTTACTTCCCAGGGTGTCTTTATTTCTTTTTTAACAATAAGGAAAAATGTATGGTTGGTTGATTTCCAAAGTTATAGATTATTTTGTTGGCAATCAAACTTCAGTTGGAGAATATCATTTATAAGCAAAGCAGGTTACAAACTGCTAAAAGAGAGGACAGAAAGGCCTTGATATAATAATTCAACATAATTGAAGTATCTTATGACTGTTTATTTATAACTGATATTATGGTGTTATGTCACCAGATCATAGTTGTGCTATTTTCTTAAGAGAAATGAGAATAAAGCATCAAAAGCTATGTTGTTATTGCACAATTTTGTCAAATGTCATTGATAAATCTAATCAACACATATTTTTCTCTCTACACTAGATGGCAGTTGCTGGAATGGCGGCCTACTCAGAGATTGGACGGGCCACTGAGATTGCCAATGATATGAGGAGGATCAACAAGCAGTTGAAAGAAGCACAAACTTGGGCTGTCACCTACAACAACAGAGAACGCCTATTTGGCATGCCTGTGACCAATGTAAGTTTTTAATCCTAACAGTGGAATATCACATGGGAAAACAAATCTCCATCTTATTTAGTGCTGCTATTGACATCATACGTTCATGGCACTGTACAATCAGACTATCAACTTTGGTCAACTTTGATATCGGGCTGGACTGGAGCTTTTCAGGCTGAGCAGATATATTTTTTGACAAGGAAAACCAAACTGAACCCACTATCTTCAAAATGGAAGTCCAACATCTTACTATTGACTAAGCTAACATTCCCCCAATAAATAATGCTAATAAAACTTAAATAAGATAATAAAAGATAAAACTCTCTTTAAGAAATTCTTTTCTGATGCCCTTTTACAAGGTGAAGTGATTATAATGGTAATAAACTTTTAAACAGTTAGAAATGCCAAACATGGTCATCCTCTCAATTATAGACATTTGTAAAAAAAAAAAAAATGATACTGAAAAAAAATAGCCAGAATATGAGCAATTTCATGGGACATGTCTGATGATTGAAATGCCAGTTTTCTATTGTATTCTAATTTTTTCTTCAGTATGAGAAACTGGCAAAACTCGTCAAAGACTTTGAACCCTACCGGAACTTGTGGATCACAGTTGCTGACTGGCAGAGATGGCATGAGTCCTGGATGAACGATCCGCTGACTGCTATCAATGCAGAGGAAGTGGAGAAGAATGTGAATGAATCCTACAAGACTATGCACAAGAGTGTGAAACTCTTCCAAGAAATTCCAAGTGAGGAATGATAATAGTTTCAATAGTAATAATAAGGATACTGCTGGGAGATATAAGTGCTGATCTTTATTCTTCTTTGTTCGTGTTAGATTCACAAAAATGTCTGTCGTTAGAACTGAATTATCTGTTGTTGGAAGGGATCATTTACTCAAAGTTTTTGTTCATAAAATGCTGTAACTATGATAAACTACTGAGTTTTTGGAATGAAACCTACTTTTTTTTAGTGTATAAGGATATTTTATATTGTCATATTGTTTTGTGAATATTTTCTAGATGTCCAGGAAGTGGCTCAAGAAATCAAAGGAATGATTGAAGACTTCCGTCCTTACATCCCCCTGATTCAAGGTCTACGAAATCCTGGGATGAGAAATCGTCATTGGGAGCAGGTAAAGAGACATTTATATTTAGGACGCTGTACTAATTTAGACTTTGCCCCATGTTTTTTTAATGGTTGGTATCTCTTCGATATCAATTTAATTCTTTTTCGATAGAGTAAATTGTAAAGGAAAGGCAAACTAGAAACTTTAATCTGGTATGAGCTACACACAGGAGAGAGAGAGTGAGAAGTATGATAGTTGGCATTGGGAGAGCATTTATGTATTTACCTGTAATGTTAAGTGTGATTATTAGTGTAAATATAATAATTAGCAGCATGTCATCTATTTCAGTTGAGTGAAGAGCTTGGATTCCCCATTCGGCCAAAGGCTTCTCTGACTTTCTCCAAGTGTCTGGAGATGAACCTGCAGGATCACATCCAGACCATTGCCAAGGTGGCTGAAGTGGCCGGCAAGGAATACTCCATTGAGCAGGTAGGTACTCACACATCTGTCTATTGTCCATGCATCATGGATTGTATTGAAATTGAAAGAGATAATAGATGCGCATTGCTAGGACAATCTGGAGGCATATTTTAAAAGACACGTTTGTGCACTCACAATCTACCATAACCAACACAATTTTTTATTTTAACAATCCAATATTCTTCTCATAATCAGAAAAAAAAAACCTGAAAAAATTTTTTAGTGACTATGTAGATTCCTAGTATGTGAACACCACTCTCCCCCC
>JBCIKM010075170.1:0-14907 GCA_039654465.1 Melibe viridis | reverse complement strand
AGAGAGAGAGAGAGAGAGAGAGAGAGAGAGAGAGAGAGAGAGAGAGAGAGAGAGAGAGAGAGAGAGAGAGGGGCGATCCAATATCCAGACCACTGTTTGTTTTCCTGTTTCATAATTTATTAGTTTACAGCCGTCTTTTCTGCAAGATTGAACAATGCAATTTCTTCCCTGACACAAGCTATTTTAATCCAGAAATAGCGGATTTTCGGTTAACAATATTAGGTTCCAGTCGACAAGCTATTATACTTGATTTCATACTTGTGACTTGTTCCACTGACTATGTGAACACTGCCGCTAATGTCAAAATGACAATGTTTGTTTTCTTTGTTTATTGGTTGCTCTAGGGCCCTACGACACAACGAGGAAAATAAGATGACGGAATTATTTCAAGGAGGTAACATATCAAACCACAAACATAAGAGAGATGATTTACAAAAAAAATAATATTATTTCTACAAAAAATCATACCGATATCACGATGACAAAAAAAAAAGAATAATCTTGTTCTAAGACCCTAAGACACACGAGGGTCATGGGGGATCCCAGAAGAAAGTAAGATGATAGAATCATTTCCAAAACGTGACATATCAAGCCAGGTTCACAGGGGAGATGATTTACGCTAAAAATAATATTATCTCTGAAAACATACCGACACCATAATGACAAAAGAATAATAATAATCTTGTCTTACAAAAAACAAGCAATGGCCATCACCCATAACAGCATATTGGTCTAGGAAGACCCAGGATCTCTACCCACCCCTTGTGTATTTAAGTACTTAGCACGTTTAACTTGTGAACCTTGAGTTATGTACCAAAAGGCATGAAATAGGGGATGACAACTGAAAACCAAACAAGACAAAGAAACAGGACATATAAGAAAAGTAGAAAAGTAAGACGCTAGCTTCAGTGTAAAAGGAAAGAAACAGAAGTATAAATGCCCACCAGGGACACCCACAAAACCACCTTCTAAATGACATTGAAACCGCATTCATCAAATCAGTCTCTTCCTGAATACCTCATAAGTAAGGTAGGTAGGCCTATGGACTCTTAGAAACCTAAATAAAGATAATTACCAGCAGACTGAACGAAAATTTTCTTTATGGTATACTGCTTTAGAAGTGTAAGAAGTGTAAAAAGGAATGTATATTTTCACATGGTATTGTTTTATATAACCAAAGTTTTCCAATTTTTAAAAAAAATACAGATTGTGATATTGCAATGTAATCAGAAATTCAGTAGAAAAATAATCAAACTAAATAATTATTTCTAGAATTCATATTTTAGAATTCAAACTGGCACTCTGGTCGAAATAAATTAAAATGAGATAAGTACAGGACTAAGAAGCGAGAAATGAATCAAAAAGGTACTCACGACCAGATGCTTTTACACTGAAAAGTTACCCCCCACGCATGTAATTCTTCAGTTTTGCCAGGTGTCATTCCCGGAACTTGTGAATGACCAGGCCACAACGAGTTGTTCACTGTCGCAAAAATAAAAGGACTCCGAGTTTGCTGACGTTATCGAACCAACTCGGTTAAATTATTCATGTCGAATGTCATAAGTAATTCACAAGACCAAACCAGATGGTGAGAAGATGAGTTTATTGAATCATTCAATCAGAAGCAAAGACGTAAGAAAAAGGAAAATGCAAACATCAGAAAAACTATGGAAATAAACCAAAAGTTGAATAACAAACAATCAATCAATCAAACAAACAAACAAATAAACAAACAAAAACAAACGAACAAACACATAAAACATAAAAATCAGACCAGATTTTTTTTGCAAAACCATGAAAAATAAACAACGCATTATTTTCAACGCCATATGGTTATTTATACAACATTGCAAAATGATTATAAATGATGTGACCACTCATGAATTTTCATCATTTGGAAATGCCACTCGTTCATACCCGGTCATTTGCCCCCCCCCCCCCCCCCCAATTCTATCTTGACAGGCACACATTTAATGCTCTGAACAAACCACTGGTCAATCCTTACATTTAAACATTACATCCATTCCATTTAGACCTCCGCTCCATTCATGCATAACCTATAGTGGCAACAAATTAAAAACAAGATACAAGTCTCAAGCTCTTGCACATTTTATCCTATCGTATGTTCACATGGACTGTCTGAATTCATGGAAATTTTGCTGACCAAGCTCCACAATCATAGAATTATGCTGTATTGGACATTGTACTATGGTACCATTCGCACAAAGACAGTAGTACCTTCAAAGTGACCTTCAATGATTTCATGTAAAAACTTTGGCTTCATTTTTATTTCCACCTTCAGATTGCATCACGAGCATAATTTTTAGGCATTATAAGACGCTCAAAACACGTTATGTTATGTCATGTTATGTTATGTTTTATGTTATTTTATGTCATGTTATGTTATTTCATGTTATGCCTTATGTTATGTTATGTTATGTTATGTCATGTTATGTTATGTTATGTTATGTCATGTTATGTTATGTTATGTTATGCCATGTTATGTTATGTTATGTTATGTTATGTTACGTTATGTTATGTTATGTTATGTTTTGTTATGTTATGTTAGGTTATGTTATGTTATGTTATGTTATGCCATGTTATGTATTGTTATGTTATGTTATGTTATGTTATGTTATGTTATGTTATGTTATGTTATGTTATGTTATGTTATGAAAGATTTAAAAACCACTCTCTAGTTTCTTGCGTGACATCCTTTTATCTAAGGAAATGGTGACCAAGCGACATGAATACAGCATATTTTGATCATCGGGAATTGTTAATGATGAAACAAATTGACTCACAAACAAACATCATTGGTATATGCATGATGAGCCCACACTGCAGAGTAATGATATGTCTCAGGACTTCCTTCAAATGACGTGGAATCAACTGTTGAACGTGGGCTGAACACCACGTAATATGACTGCTCAGAGAATAACAAGGATACAATGATATAACTTTTATGGGAATTAAATTCAAGACACGTTCCTTCTTCATAAAGTCATATTTTGACCATTGGTGTCTATTATCATCTGATTTCTGAATGAGAAATAAAGATAATATATAATTAAAGAACCTCCCCCCCCCCTCCTCATCACCCCCTGCATAAACAGGATGATATAAGCCTACTAAAGTACAAACTCTTCAGAGTTAATTTGTGGCCACAGGGCGCAAGCCAATCCCTTAAATTAGGTGTTTCATTTAATGTATGTTGAGTCTGAGGCTGCCTGGACAACCCTGTACTATTTAATAATATGGTTAGGTCTCGAGAAGTAAACAAAAACAAAATAAACAAAAGCAAGATGCGTTTAAATACAAAGGTTGACAAAACAGCATTCGCTTGGGGATTCTACTGAAATCTAAACCTTAATGAGATACCACGCTAAGCCTAGATTCCAAGGGGATTAAAGAACCTTGAAAAACAAGATCAGCAGTACATTAGTTCAACTCGTACCGTGAACATTTTGTGCAGTGTTGAGGCGGAAAAAACACCTGTCTGAATCACTGAGATGTCCCTTGAGTACCTATTTTCATGCTGTTTTTTCATTCGTGTTAAATGAAACAACAATCCCATGTTTTGCAATAGAAACACGGGAATGCTGTTTTGCTCATGCAAGATATGCGCAAACTTTTGGACACATTAACATTCATCTTATCTTATCTTAATTTATCTTATAAAACGATCAAGAACGTACTTGCAACACGGAAGAAGAATGAAGATTGTTCGACAAACAAATATTATATTATTATTTCATGATGTTGAACATTTAATATTTGATCCAGAATGAGTGAGTGAGGTTAATGTGTTTTTTGGGGGGACTCTCGAATGGTGAAACGATTCTTCTCGTTCCTATAAAATTCGAATTAGGTTTTGACTGCAAAATTACAATGTATTAAATTTATGTGAATGTGCCCATCAACAATATCAACACCACATCATACATTTTCTATGTAAATTATCGGTAGTCTTCTAAAAAGACTCAGAGCTACTTTAACGATTTACAACTAATACTCGTATGTAAAGCTTTACATGCGAAGCTTTCAAAATTGTCACAAAATGTTTACTCAGATTTCTTGCGACGATTTAAATGTTGCAATATATATTTTTTGAAGTCAAGATAGTGCATTTGTGTTTTCGTGTCTTGAATACACATGTCCTAGTACCTATCATATGTTTAACACGGGTCGTTTTTAAGTGCTTTGTTGTCGAGTCTCTAGACTCTTTTTGAATGATTGGTTAAGCGTTGCAAGTGGGTCTCCATGAAACAGTACACTTTTAAAAAAATATAAAGAAATTACAGTTAACGGCACTGAGATAGGAATAAACTACCATGCGATGCATTTTTGGCTCCACACAAATTGTTATTGATCCAGTATGAATTGCTAAACAAATAAAGAATGACACTAATTGCCTTGTATTGATTGATACTTGAGACTTGAAATATCAACAAATAAGTTTTACTTTTACACATGGTCTAAAAAAGATATCGCGTGAGTACTATGTATTGTTAGCACCTGTACAAAATTCTAGGTGTTGTCTGGCTTTATAACTAGCACCATATATGCCGGAAAATGCAGGTGAGCTTGCAAAATCTAAATGTACTTGGAGTGCTGTAAGTGGAAAACGAACGGGTGTCATGAACGCCCTTTTGGCACAGAAAAAAAAAATCAATTGAATTTGTGTTATGATATGATTTCACCGCGCCATATTTTTCAAATGGAGCTATAATGTATCCGAAACAATGTAAAGTGAATAACACAAGAATAAAAAAAACAAAAACAAAAAAACAACAAATAAACAAAAACGAAAAACCCCGACAAAAAAACCCCAGGCAAAACATAACAGAGCATTATCTAAGTCAAAGCAAAAGATAACAATAGCAAACAAAAAACATCCCACAAAAAAACACAAAAAACATAAAACCCCCTAAAACCCAAACAAAGCAACTCCCATAGAAAAAAAGGCGAAAAGACAAACAAATAAATATCGAACAAAAACAAAGAAACTAAAAAAAAACAAAAAACCCCCCAAAAAACCCAACCAACAAAGGAAACTTACTCCACGTATTACCAGCAACCAGTGCTTTCACTGAACCTTTTATATATTGTGCAAGAAAAGGATTTGTTTGTTTGTTTGTTGATTGTTTTGGGGCACTACGACAAACAAGGGTCACTGACGCGCCTAAGAGGAAAGTTTGATGATAGATTAGTTAAAAGAGCGGATAAATCTGGACCCTACTAGAGACATTATAACATAGAGATGATTTACAGGGGGAAATATTATCTCTCACAGATAATTGAAAAAGAGATGATTTACATGGCAAAAATATCATCTCCTGAGAACAAAAGCAAACACACACAGAAAAATTAACAACAAACAGAGCCAAGACTATCTAACAGAATACAAAATAGCAGTGTATGTGTGGTTGTGAAATAGAGCACTCAAGAGAGTGGTAGAAAAGGCAAGATGATAGCTCTAGCTGAAAGACAAAAGACAAAAGTAGACACACCAAGGACATTAGTGGGGTAAATGTCTTTATCTGTTGATTTATAAACAAAATACTGAGAGTTCTGCTCCTGCTGAGACACCGATAAAGTTTTATTTCAACGGACAATAACTGCAGTTTGAAAATATCACAAATTATCAGGACTCAAATCTTATTTATGGAAGGCGAGACATCTTCAATTTTTAAATAAGATCAAAGAGAAAGAAGTGAATGCTACAGCTTGCTATGATATACTATCAAGAGGATAGACACTGCCTCCAATGGGCGGTTTACCAGGTCCATTTAAGAGTAGATGAATTGGACATATCGCC
Source organism: Melibe viridis (assembly GCA_039654465.1). Taxonomy (NCBI): domain Eukaryota; kingdom Metazoa; phylum Mollusca; class Gastropoda; order Nudibranchia; family Dendronotidae; genus Melibe; species Melibe viridis. Next base: position 9,086 of record JBCIKM010075170.1, on the reverse strand, counting down.
CATATCGTTATTAAAACATGGAAATGCACAACACCAAAGTGATCTGAGTTATAATAACAGAACGTCGTGTAAACAAGAAACAAACACAACAGCATAATTGGTCTCAAGCTACAGAAAATGTTCTTGATCTAATAAGGTGTCTTTTTATTATTACCCGATAAGGAATCGCAAAAAATCTAAAAGACTAGAAAAAAAAAAATAGCATAATTTGTATAGCGCATATCCATCGAGGTGCTCCATGCGCTTTACAATACTATTACATCCCTGGCAGACAATTAACATATAACATGTATTACGAGACAAGTCGCCTGTTAGCCGTGTTACAATTTTTCGAACAGAGGGAAAACATTGTTTACAACTAAGGGGACATATGAGGTAAGTTTGGTAAAGTGCCTTACCCAAGCACACAAAATAATGGCACCGGCAGGAATAGAACCCGTGCTCTTCCGCATGGAAGTCCAACGCCTTACCACTGGAGCCACTGTGTCCGTGTAGGGATTGATTTAGAATTTTGCCCGGACTGCGTCCTTGCAGCCTACTCATTTGGTTTGTCCAACTGCCAAGGGTTCTTTAACGTGCGTAACATGCACACAGGACCTCCTTGTTTATTGTCCGTCTCCGATAGGACTAGATGCTCGATCCCACCTACTTGCAACTAGGGGGTGGCTTCCGATTAGACTACAACCCGTCAGTTTTGCTTTTCATGGGACTCGAGCCCGCGGCTTTTGGATTTGAGAGGTTTATGTACCTCTATGTCACCAGGGAGGACAAGCACAACCGACCAGAATTGACCGGAAAAACTGTCGCCGTTCATGGGGCTCGAACCAAGGACCTTTCACTTGAGAGGCGAGCACCATACCTCTCTAACTCATACTCCCCAAAAGATGAAAGATATCCGGTCTCTTACAAAACTTAAGAGTCAATTTTCAAAGTTTAGGAGTGACGTCACTTGTGAAGTATGGTAACAAATGAAGGAAGCGATTTTTTTTTTTTACGAAAAACTTGAATTAAAAAATATGAACTCTTTTCCCATAAAGAGTTGGAATAATTCTTAAAGTAAACAAAAAAAAAAAGAAACAAATAGTGATTTTGCAGATAGAGATGCGGACCTATCATCTGGCCCCCAAGTCAAGTAGCATCACCCCTCTTGACTTCCAGCTTTTACTGAGTGATTTCAAAGACATGGTTGGGCTCCTCTATGACCCTTGTGTGTCGTGGAGCCCTAGGATCTCCAATAAACAAACAAAAACAAAGACAGGGTATACGCAAAATTTGTGGAGCGATATTGATAACCTCCAAGTCAAGGTATTATGGGAAGTTGTGGCATTTCTGCAAAACACACCTCAGGAGAAGATGAAAGAGAATTGCAAAGCATAAACATTAAGCATAGTCCTGAAGTGGAGTGCCGATTCCTTTATGTAACTTCTACTCTTTCAATAGAATTGGACAAGAGTTCAGTTTATTTTTTTTATTTTATCTTATGCGTCAAAATTCATTTCTTTTGGTTTTGACAACCCTCAACATATTAAGTTACCCCAGAAAAATGAGTGGTTGCATATTTTTGATGCCTAGTACCAACAAAACTAAGATAATTTTTCCAGCTTTTATAAAAGGCCGGATGTTTTTATCGTTGTAGGGCCTTAACAATGTCTATTCTTCATCGGGGAAAAGTAAAAGGACATCCTGTATTTTCTTTTGTCGGTGGAATATTAAAACATTGTATTGACCAATGTCTCTTTAAGATAATATTTGCGGCTTGAATCTGCAAGCCAAACAGCTTGCTAGACGACAGACAATTTACCAGAACGTGACCAGATTATAATATTATTGCCGAATACCATGCTGACCGCACTACGAAAATAAGTGCCACGCTGTGTTAGGTACCTTTTCTGAGTGGAATCCGATTTTTTTTTTCAACGAAAAATAAAATAAATGCCTGTTGCAAGAATTCAGTATTTAATGTTAAAACGCTGTATCTATTTTTGCGTTTGATACAAAGAGAATACATGAACAAGATCGAAAATTGTATACAACACTAACGATAGAAAAATGAATTTCCTTCGACATCCCCGCCTCCATTCCCTTTTCCCACTTAAGTGCTCAACTCTAAGTATTTTGATTCAAACGGTGTCGGCAACCTGTTTGTCCAAAACCGTCCAGGAATTAAAAAAATGAATTTTGCAAATTGTTTTTGAAGATTGTATGATATCAACGAATGGTGTGGAACTAAGACAATGTGATGTGGCTATATAATTTATTTATAAATATGAATTGTTTGGAATTATGTCCTTATGATGAACCTCTCTCTCCCTCCCCCCCCCCCTCTCTCTCTCTCTCTCTCTCTCTCTCACACACACACACACACGCCAACCCTCTCTCTCCGCATCTCTCTCAAGATAAAGAAGCGAAATGTTCCGAGTCGTGCAAAATTCAATAGTAATGAGTGACGGCTGAAGAGAATATCACTGCCTTCTCTCTTCAAAGGACATTAGGGTATTTTGATTTTGACTCTGAGAAAGAAGGAAGCGAAATAAAGACATGTTGGAGTTGGAGAATAGAAACATGTCCGATGCTAGCAGGCCATTTCATTGATGGATGAGACAGCCGATAGGAGAAATCTTTTATGATCGGAGGGGCCATAAAACCGGAAGTCTTTGCCATGTCACCATTAGCCAGACTTTGCGACGAAAAGAATTGCCATAACGAGACTGTCGCCACCCATTAGTGTCGCAGTATTTTATACAGTGTGGCATGCATAAACTACACGCCTCAAGAGCAAATCTTTGGGGAAAGGTTGCCGCCGTCGAGCAGAAAATTTGATGTCCTATTTACCTTGATGTCTTCAACTTTATTTATCATCCATTAAAAAATCCGCTCTTCACTTCTTCAAGGGGCGGATTATAGAGGACAAAACGATGTCGTACAAAAGGCCCTGAGCAAAAGCTTACGCTCTCGCCCAACGCAGGCAACTTGCGAATCAATCTAAACTTCTCGTTTCTATTATACTGGGTTGTCTGACCAATGGAGAAAAAAGTATAAATATCACAGATAGCCAATCAGATACAGGGATGGAAAGATATATTAGATAGTTTATACCTTTTGTACTTTTAAAAGGCGGAGACTTTGAGTTCGAAGTATCAACAAAAACGAAATTCAATCTTGTCACGCAAAGTTGAAAGAGTAACATAAAAAATGAATATTATAGCTAGGCAATCAGATAAACTGATGGAAAGATCGTCAGATAGTTTACTAAAGTACCTTTAATACTTTAAAAGACGGAGATTTAAAGTACAGAACAAGTACAAAATACAACCCTGTCGCGGAGAATTGAGGACCCCCTTCCCCTTCCCACTTAAAGCTTGCAGATTTTTATGCTCGCATTTCAGCAAGATACAACTTTGAAACCAAAGAAAGAGGGGCAGTGGCCTTTTGTTGCCAGGTGTAGGCAAACGAAGAATGCTGGATGTGCAGGACAAAAGTGGGAGACCAGGACTAAGTTGAACGAGAAATCCTAAGGACACGGCTATCTCTACTGTATCTTTTGGTGTCCTTACAGGGTCATACAACTACTACCAAGGGAGACAACTCAGCTAGGGTACACGGGGACAAAAAGAGAGGGGAGGGCACGTAGGCAATGCATATCTTAATAATCATTGTCCCTTTTTCCACGGCCAGTCACGCATGTATCAATTATGTCCACCTGCGTAAATGGCGATGGGCGATTTCTTTTGAAGCCACGTGCCTCTTTGGCCACCTTTCCAGTCTACCTGTCTATTTCCCTGCTTGAAAGGTGGTCAACTGAGAAGGTGAAAATTATGAGTTCTTTTGGTCTCATAGTGTTTCCTTTTGATTTTCATTTCCTTTTCCTTTTTTAATTTCCTTGTTCTCTTTTGTCGGTTGTTTTTTCGATTCCTCTGACCACCCCAACCTTTGTGGCCGCGTCGTGAGGGCTCTTTTGTCGTAGCAGCACAAAGCAAAACGAATACAGATAAAACAGCGGGGATCACCAGTAACATCATGTTTAGCTATGCAGAGAATAAAACGGACAGTGCTGGAAAACATTGCTGAACTTAGAAGACAATTATGCAGAGTTGCTCGTGTTTATCGGGCTTGCGTTCACGTACGGACTTGACACGTTATGTGTCTGTTCATGACTAAAAAACAATTATTTTCTGATGTTTGTGTTGATTTTTAAAAACAAACAAATCTTTATTATTTAACCAACGAAGACCGCTCTCTCTCTCTCTCTCTATCTATCTATCTATCTCTCTCCCTCCCTTCCCCCCCCCCCCCTCTCTCTCTTTCAAAATACTCAGAAGCGAGGTTATCCGTTGTTTCAAAAACAACGCGACATAACAGTTGAGTTGCACCAAAATCGGTTTAGTGTAATCAATCGCAAAGCTTGCATTTTGTGGAAAGCTGATCTCAAGCTGAACGACACAGTATCATATTATTATCTATTGTTAGTTTGCAAGAACGCGGAAACTTAATTCAAATTTTTATTTTGAACTGATTGTCAAGATACCACCCCGTCTCCATAATGTCGTGTGAAATCTGATATGGTATCATTATGACCACCCCCCCCCCCAAATAATAATAATAATAAAATATATATTTATTTATGGCCTGGCTAGCTTTTGCAGCAGCGAGTTAAATCACATCCCTATTAGTTTAAAATCTAACTAGTTGCTTGTGAGCCCTGCAAGCAGTTTTAACTTCTTTGTCTTTCTTTGTTTGCTTATCTGCTGTTGTGATACAAATCCTGCCGTATTTGCCCAGGGGCGCCACCATTCTCGGCACCCGTCGGCCTCTCCTCAGCCCGTCGAAGTCGAAGGCAACCCACACTCCGTGACTGGTGTGTGGTGAGTGCCTGAATAAAAAATATTTATTTTATGCTCAACGTTTAATCAGACATTTTTGTTTTTAAGTCTCTGTGTTAGCACAACATAGCCCCCCCCCCCCCCCCCCATTCCTCGCTTTTTCAAATATATATATTTTTTTAATCTAAGTTGTCTCAGTGACGACAAAGACGAACATGAATGAAATTTAAGGATAGCCGTTTGGTTCGCAGCAAAATCCCTGTATAGTAATTAGTGTATACACACTGAGCAGCCACCTGTACAGGAACTGGTGTCCCCTTCCTTCTGTTACTTCATAATATTCTTACGAACAATTAACTCATATCCGTTATCTTATTATTTAAAAAAAAAAAAAAAACCAAAGTAAGATTACTTGACCTGATTTCGCAAAAGTCGTAAAACGCGGGAGCGCAGAACAATTTGTGGTACAGGCTACAATGTTCGTGGTTGAAATTTCTTTTTCTTCTTGTTAATTACAGCAGTTGTGGGAAGATCAGACCTCATTGATTGTGTTGAACAACAACGTGATTACACCAGAAATCTCATAATTAAGGTGATTTTTAGCAACGTAGTTTTAATTGGATCGGTGAACGAAGTATCTCAATATTTTTAAATCAAAATAACTTCACTTATAAGCCATACTTCATAGACACTTTTCACCCCCCCCCCCCGCCCCCAAAATATGAAGTGTATAATGAAGTGTGTTTGTGTGTGTGAGTGTTGTGTGTTCATGCGCGCGTGCGAAACTCTTAAGAAATGAGCCGACCTGACTCCTGCATCCTGCTAGCTGTAGGATATGATAACAATAATAAAATTTAGATATAATATTTATGTACCTACATACATAAAAAATCCTTTTTATTTTCTATACTGGTCATATTGCCCCTTCAGGAAGATCAAAGACAAATCATTTAAAAAAAATCACCAATACACTGTTTGACTCACAATGAGCAACATTTTTCAATATTTTCATCAGATGTGTATTGTAGTGAGTAGAAAGCCCATCTAGAGCCTTGATATCATCCAATGTCAGTAAAAAACCCAAACAGAATAAGTGTTTTAGTAAATGCTTGGGATAAACGACCCACTCAGTAGGGGAAATGTTTGCTTCACCCCAGAGACGCTCTGTTCTATCTCCTATTTTCTATTTTTCGGAATTAGTAGCATGAGCAGCCTCATAAGAATATCTTTTATGTCTCATGTATTTTTCATCAACATTGTTGAAGCCTAAATCGGGCGTTGGTGACATACAAGGTTTTTATTTCTTCTGTACGTTATAGAAAGGTGTGAAATTTGAAGCGGATTCCACCTCAAAACCAGGTTTTCTGGAGATGGAAGGGAGAGGAACTGGGGTGGCGTTTATTTAAACATGTCCTGGACAGTCTAGGACTGACAAGTCTGAACACAAAAGAAAAAAGTAGTCAAGTTTAAAGAGCAATTTGACCACAAAATAGAATTGGAATATCTAATAATACTAATTTTGACACGGCTCAAACCGCACCATTTCCTTTCCGTCATGTATGATTCAAGAATTTCCGGCAAGGCCACGGGGGATTTGTTGATGTGGTGAGAATGGCGACCGTATGAGTATGATGAGATGTTGTAGCATAGCCTACTTCACTGTAAGAAGGAAGACATAGTTTTTCTGACGCCAACCAACAGTCTCAGTCTCAGTAGTCTCAGCTGTTGCGGTTGTGGGTATTATGAAAAAATTACTTAGGTAGGTGCCGAGACCTTGGCACCTTGCGGTCTTCTGTTTACGTAGACTGGTTCAATTATACACAGAGCCATTCTTCTGATGTTTCTCCGTTTTTCCCAGGCTTCAATCTCGCCTGAGGCAACTTGTTTTGAAACCAGGAGGGACAGGGAAAACAGTTTTTTTTATGTAAACATAGCACTCGTAGTCATTAGTACTGAAAAAGTACTGAGTCGTTCGCGCCAGGAGTTATCAATTGTCAAAACTTGAGACACATCTTTTAAAATTGTTTGGAACATTTCATTTTATCCATGTATTATGATCTACATACAGTTCTGACTTTTTGAGTAAAATACAAAACACACAGATATACACACAAACGCGTGCGCGCGCACACGCACGAACACACACAAAACCACCCCTTCATCTCGACTGTTTTCGTGAACTCAAGGCGCCACAACATGGAGGCGCCAAAGGCGAAAGTAAGACGATAGAAAAAGCAGATTCAAATCTGTAACAGCACATTGTTGATTTCAGTAGTCAAATTAATAGACTAGATAGCATCGCTATGAAATAAAATAAATGAATCCATGCAAAAACTATCTTGACGCCACAAAGAGATTCATTAATGTAATTTATAATGAAATAAAATCAACATCAAATAAAATGAAAAAAAAACAACAACCCCAAAACATAAGTTAATATTATCCCTTTATACAAAAATAAACGATTGGCAACCATTCATAACAAGAGCGACCCAGAAAGCGGCCGGGTGTTTTAGCTTTTAACCCTTTTTATCTCTACTGGCTACTGGATGGAATAGGGGTGTAATGTGATAACTCATAATACGTGTTCAGTTATCCTATATCCCCCCCCCCCCCCCCCCCCAGCTGGCAACCAGGCTAACAGGACTGTGCACAAAGTCGCATGGTATACAAGTAATCTGTTCCAGTTTGAAGGACTGATTTTTTGCGTTAAAAACGAGCTCCGCTATATTTCTGGGAGAGGAGTGTCCATGTCAACTTCTAATTAAAAAAAAAAAAAAAGGATCGTAGTTGCAACAATCGACGGTCATAAAAACAATAAAGTTTTGACAAATAATCTATTATAAAGAGTCACGTGACCCGTCTTAGTGAAACACTGAAGGATCCTAAAATGGGCCTTGAAACAATCTGAAGGAATGCGAATCGTGTTCCTTACATCCCTTAAATAAAAACGAAAAGCCCAAATTTGCTGTTTGATTTCAGCCCCAAAGTAGACTAAACAATCTGAATAACTCTTACCCAACTAAGCTTCCGGTGGTTTTCCTCCACATCTATTTTAGAACGGGGTGAATGGACTCCATGCACCAAAAACAGCAAAACGTTCGTAGAACAAGAGTTAAGCTAGTGTAAATAATGGCAACAGTAGAAGTAGTAGCAACAGCAGCAGCAGCAGTAGTAGTAGTAGTTGTATTATTAGTAGTAGTAGTAGTAGTAGTAGTAGTAGTAGTAGCAGTAGTAATTCCACAGATAATAATGGAATACTGTGCACATAAAGTGGCACATACAGGGATATTTTTATATACCGAAGCCAACAGCAGCAGGAAAACATGAGAAATGATTTGCAGCCTGTCAGGGGCGATAACATTTTCGGCAGATAATGCCTGTAAGCTATTTCAGTCTCCTTGTTAGAGTTTGCACGCTCACTGATGATTTTTAAATACATCCAAAGAAAGAAGTAATACAGACAAAAAAAAGTATAGGAGAGACTATTATCAATTTATTTTTTTTGGAACTCTGTTTTAATGACAATCGAAAGTCACCTTAATAAAATAACTGGGAATCTTGAATTTAAAAAAAAAACAGGCCAACAACTCTGGCACTATAATATGTCATACATTAATCTTACTTTGGGTAGTTTACTCTGCTTTAACATTAACATTGACTTTCAGCAAAGAGTTTTACAAGAAATAAGACAAAAAACACACATAAAACAACAACAACAAACCACAACAAAAAACAACCCAAACACATAGAAAAGCTTTACATTAATTTGAAACAGTTAAAGCATTAATGACAAGGCGCTGGGTGCCGTGGCAGGTCCCGGGTTTGATTCCCTCTGCAAGCAACTTCCAGCCTTCTATGGCTTTAACACATCTTGGCACTGTATCAGTATCATTTTATCATGATCATATCAACTGATCAGGAACAGATGAGCATAAAAGTAAATCGAGTTTGATCCCCATCAACAACCAAATATATGTAGAAAGGAACAAAAATTAAATAGAGAAAATAACTTGTTACCGGTTTCTGACTGTCACTGATACTGTTACAGTTGCCCCATGGATTTAAAATTCAAAACATTCGTAACATAAAGAGTAGCAATACTCAAAGGTAAACCATGCATGCATGCGTGTATGTGTGTGTGTGTGTGTGTGTGTGTGTGTGTGTGTGTGTGTGTGTGTGTGTGTGTGAGTGTGTGAGAGAGAGAAAGAGAGAGACAGAAAGAGAGAATATGTGTGTGTCTATCTATGTGTGTGTGTGTGTGTG
>JBCIKM010075059.1:0-14917 GCA_039654465.1 Melibe viridis | reverse complement strand
ACGCTTTTTGAACACCAATTTTAACGTCACTTTTTTTTCTTCTTTTTAAAAAAACCCCCCCCCCCCCCCCAAAAAAAAAATAAAATATAAAACAAAAACAAAAACAAAAAACAACAGAAAAAAGAAGAAAAAAAATTTGGAAAAAGAAGCGAACAAGACGGTCCACTACAAGCTTTCCAATGCATTGTTATTAGTGCTCACCTCCTGGCTGAATTCCTCCAGCTGGTATAGATTGGTGAAGCCCAGCTGCTGGAAGTTGTTGATGTAGGCAGACAAGCCCAACCTTTCCAGCCAACTATTACGGAGAGGGAAAAATAAAAAAATAAAAAAAAAATTAAAACATCCCAGAATAACTGCTTGGCAGTATCTTATTAAGACCATTAATGTGTCTCTAGTTTATTTAAGAATGATGCATAAAAACGAAGTTCAAAGAAAACATTTAGTGTGCTTAATAAGCTCTCTTCCATCAGGGATAGCAGTATATTCCAAAGGGTAAAAAATGGCAACAAAGAAATCATGATATGCTCTCTTGGGAGGATAAAACAATTAATTTTTAAGTGCTTCAAGAAAATCTAATTGTCTAGTACCACACTGCTCACCCTGAGATGGAGTTGTCGTGGTGATCTCCCATGCCAACCACACTTCCACCATCAATGCGCTCTTTTTTCACTGGCATGTCGAAGCCATCAACTCCACTGGTCACCATGTCCAGGTGGTCACTGCCTTGAGAACTGGTCACTGCATTCAGCATGCCCAGTAGGTCATCGCTGTCCTCAAAATTGGATAGGACATTACAGCGGCTCTCAGTGCTCATGGTGGAGGAAGTGGAGGCTTCAGAAGGGCTGACTCGGTCAGTCTGTGCCATATTTGATATCTCTGATCTAGAAAAAAAAGATAAAAATGAAAGACAAATTTCATGTCACTTTCAAATTCATAACTCACAGCATCATTTGTTTGTTTCTTTACTGCTGGTTTAGGAGCATCACAACAAAGGTCATACAGCATTCGGGAGTGAAAACTCTGCAGCATTGATTTCATGAACATATGGGATGTTAGAAATGAAACAAGTAGTGAATGCGTTGCAAGGATATGATTAGAATTCACACCATAAAATCTAAATCTTTCAACATTTCACAAACAATATAGAGTAAACATTAAATGATTCAGCAAGGATGGGTGCGATCCTAACATTGCGTTCCACACTGCAGTATAATATAAAATAACATCCGTCCTCTGGTTTGCAACTGGCTTCAATTGTCGTTTCCATCAACTGCTCAGTGAAGCAGGCAAGGGATCCAGCAAGGATTGAGCTACTGTGAGCTTTGATTAAGGATCAAAAGATCAATCTTAAGATTCAGGACAGCAATCTTTTCTGATCTGAGCCAGTCCTAATCTGAGCATTTGATTGGGTGAAAGTGAAAGTTGATTCACAACGGACCTCAATGTTGATTAAGTTAACCACTAACTTCCTGCATCGCCCGCTATTGCCCGTTTCTTATTTGTCCTGGATTGCCTGCCAGGGACATGGTTCACCGTAGCCACTAAATCACTATTTACACTGCAACACAGTGGGCACGGCAAACGCACATGGCTGAAACAGTCACAAGAAGAGTTCTACTTTCGTTTTCTCTGTACCAATCGCTGCTATGACTATTCTAGCCCGTGCTACATTTCTTTTAAGTTATGGCCTCTTAATATTCTTCAAGATTATGTTCAGTCTAACCTTTTTTTTTTATACCAGTTTTATTAATTCTGACACAATTTTGACAAAATTGATGTCGGATTTTAAGGCAATGAGCAACCAGAAGATTCTGAGACTGGAATCAAAGACTGGTGTGGGTAGTGACGATGCCTCGGGAGACAGAAATATGCTGTTAAATTTCTCTTCTTTTTTTTTTCACTTCCCAATTTTTTTCAAGTAAATTTTTTAATTTTAACAAATAAAATTATATATCATCTGAAAGGTACAACATTCATGTACATTTTGGTATTTTGTTTAAATTCATAATTGTCAAATTCGAGTTCTGAATATTTTATTATGAATTTGTCCTTGGATATGAATTTCTTTTCGGTAAATTCATGGGAAGTTAATGGTTAAACAGAATATCAAATCCCTTTAGCAACGCGCGGGGGGGGGGTTGGAATTTGAAAGAACTGGGCATATATCATTTTACAATTGGGAGGCTGCATTAGACCATAGGTTTGGTATCTATTTGGTGAATGTTAACTGCTTGGCTGATTGCTCGCTGTCATAAGACTTTACTGACTGCTCATGGGGGCGCTGCCTACAGGGGTCAGTTTTTCAATGTTAAGGTCACTTATGGTTCACTTCGACAACAAAATACGCCCGTTAAATCCTGAAGTAAACCTGATATCACCAGAAAAATGAAGAATGAAGCACAAAATGATGCTGTTTTTACCAAACTCAAACAATAACAAATATTCAAAATAACGGTTTTCTGATGTACTAAAAAAAAAATTTTTAAAGCTAATAATTAAATTTTAAGGGTATATATTTGTACATAAAGCATGAATATTGATAGATTTTATTTTCCCTATAAAAAAAGTGTAAAATATCGTTTACAACAAAATCGGCAGCTGCAGTGATCAGTCTTGAACTGACAATTGACTTCTCAATGGCTAAAGCATCCAAATAGACAATGCCCAGGGATGTGTAGTGTGTTAATTTCAGGTGTAAACAAGCCAGCAATCTAACCCTTTTCCGCTCACCCCGTGAATCGGGCAGAGCACAACTCCTGAGGTTAAAGGATGGTTAGAAATGGGGTTTCCCCGAAGGAACTTAAATGTTACAGGGATTAATGCAAGCAGAGATTTTTTTTTTTTTTTATAGTTTGAGTGTCTCTGTATGGTGTGTTTATGTTGTGACGTGATGAAGCGCGCGGGTGTGTGCCTGTGTTCAATGTGGCGAACACTTGCAGGTTCAACAGCATCAGGCAACAGAAAAACTCACATGAGACCCGTTTCCACAAACCACAATCTACTGAGTGTAAATTAAATAAATGAAGCATATGTATAGCACTTTTCCAGTCACCACCATGATTTAAGCGCTTTACAATATCATATATTATGGGGAGAAAGTTTTGTGATTTGTTTAAACAATCTTGCATTATGTTTTGTTTTTTTCCTTTTTTGATAACCCTCTGATTTGACTCAAAACTAAGTACTGGTACCAGTGTAATACCCCCATTATGCAATCAAAAGTATGTTACCAATGACACTTTTGGTGTTTGCTTCTCAAAAAAATTTCTACATTATTAATTATAATTTTTTTTTTTTATTTTTTTTTGTGATTATAATATCAGAAGCAAGAACAATTCTTTCCGTAATAAAATGAATACAATGGTTACAGCTGCTACATTAGATTTTGTAAATAATTTTAAGTGCCATTCATGACATATAGAAAAAAATTTGGATTTGTTTTCCCTATCCATTCAAGACTGAATCTCTTTTACAATACAAGTGAATGAAATATCACAAATGCTCATGCTCTATTTGGAAAGAAAAGGAAATTAGTCTTTCAGTTTTAGAGGTCTTCACGCCGTGCGGATTGTTCTGGACTTGCTTGATCAGAAGTTACACCGTGGAGAAAGACATCTAGATAGCCCTGACGTGTGTGTATGAGTGTTATTAAGTTAATCGAGAATCAACTTTTTCCTGTCATATGACTTTCAAGAGGAGACACTCCTGTCAACTGATTGCTGTCAAAATTCAGACCAATACTTATCATGACACAAAGATGAAAGTAGTGAAAGAATCATTTGGGCTACCAACAGGAACCTGAGGATGTTACAGGCTGGATAAAAAGCATAATGGGACAGACATCCTACATCAGTGAACACAAGGCTTTGCAGGGTGGGAGAGATAAACCAAATCACATAAAGCTTCACAGATGCTCCTTACTTATTTGTAGTAACGCAGACTTAACAGAGAGAACAAAACAAATAATTAGGATTGAGAACCTTTTTTATTACTCAATCAAGTACTTGAAAATATAAAATGATTATTTTCAAAATTAATTAGCCAGTTTTTAAATCAGACCACTCTAAGACTAAGGACTCAGAAAATGAACGACTTGAAAGAAAATTATATAATGTACAGTACAAAACATTGTTAACACAAGATATGAGTGCTGTATATATACATTTTTTCCCTGTACATCTTTGGGAGGAGTGTCATACTTAAACCAATACCTTATTCTAATCAAGAGTAGCCTTCAAAACTGGATGTCCAATTCATCTAGACATTTTTTGTTTCCTTTAGGCAAAAAATAGAGATTGTGCCTGGTTATATATCATTTTTTTTTAATTAAAAAATTTGATTCACGAAATGACTGGGGTTTACTGTCCACCTAAAATTTAAAAAAAAATTTGAGCATTCAAATCTTACTCTAACACCAGTCTCCAAATACATATCACTTGTTCCAAATATGCCACGTACAAAAAAAAAAACAAAAACAAATTTGTCTTTGACAGTTATGAACAAAATATGTATTGTTTTGATACTGAGAACACCTATTACTATCAAACTTTGGATTATTAGCCCACAGTTACTTAAACTTCAGGGATAAAATGAAATTTGCACTGAGTACTATTTGTCCAAAAGACAATTTTGACAACATTTCAAAGTTACCTTCCTCTAAGATATTCAATGACAGAGTAATGCACCAGGAGATACCACTTATTTTGGGAAAATTCATTTATAAGGGGATGATAACATTTCTCCTTTCCCATACCTAGCATCATGGGTCCTTGTTTCTTTTCCCCATGGACAATTAAGAGAAAGGGTTGGGGGAAAATTTCCGAAAATTGTACCTGAGCCATGGAAGGGCCTAATGATGTCTCCAGTGGATTTTGCTGAAGGATATCATAGATAGTTTGGAGTTTAGAAGAAGAATTACAAACGGCCAAAAAGGAATCAGGAAGGAAATAACAACCCCCCCCCCCCCCACACACACACACACACACACAAAAAAACAAAAAAAAAAACAACAAAAAATTAAATAGTCTAGAAGTCAGCTTATGCAGAATCAGAAGACAAATCTAGCCAAACCTAAAAATTCCTGCCTTTCATGGGTGTAACTTGAAAATTTGATTAAGGACAATAAGGTAGATATAATTCCATACCCTACAGTAATTTCTTAAAGAATGCACTTCCTGGCAATACAAAAGAGGAAAAATTACTTAAAAGAGTATCAATAAATGTATATAAATATTTGTATCACAGTTTTCATTGAGTTTGAAGCAAATGGATCATTACAAACTAGAAAACACTTATCAAAATGTTTAGGCATGTAAGTACATCATAATGACTAATTATTTTTTTAAAATCAAAAGAAATTAAAATATATTTTCAAAAAGCATTTGTATAGATAGTAAAAACGATGTCTAAAAAAAAGGACACGCTTAATTAAGAAAAGGTAAATGTTTCCAATGAGTAATGAAAAACAGGAAACAAAGAAGATTTCGTCGCCATACAGGAAAACTATAAAATCTCAAAAACACTACTTTTCAGGATGAGCCAAAAACATGATTTTGACTGATCCAATATCATACTACATAATTAAATGTTTAATGGAGGGAAAACAAAACCAGATAATTCTACAGCACCAAGCTAGTCAGATACCCAAAGGGAAATACTCGTGGTATAGCGAATAAAACAACTTCAAAAAAATTCACATACTACAGCTGTCCTGGACAGCAATGATTTGTCCGGTTTACAGCCTGAATCTGACATAATGTTTTAAATGTGATTTTTAAAAAGTTTGAAAGAAATCACAAATAGCCAAATATCATTTTCTCTATTATTCAAAGACAGATTATCAATTTCAGACAGGACTGATGGGTTGTGGTTTCAAAATTTTTTATGGATAAAAACACTTTAAGTATGTTATGCACTTTTTAAAATAAATGAATGTGAGTTCATTATTTAACAAAATATTCACAATAAAAATCTTGAAATTTTTACACTTATTCAGATAGCACGGAGGCACTTTTTTCTAAAAGTGCACAAATGTGCAACCACTTAAAAAATAATGAATGTCACATAGAAAAGAGGTACGAAATAATTTATTGCACTACACTTCTTACAGTGTAATTGAATTAAGTAGATGAAATCTATCAATGAGAACAGATATAAGACCATGAACGGTGAAACTAAAAACACTCCTGGCATTTTTCAACGACTTGAAACAATAACCTATTTCAACACAAAGGTTAATGACTTATTGACAGTATCTTTTTCTTTTATCATCAGATTTTATACAATGGAGCAAAAAATAACGACAACAAAAATCAAAGCATGAATAAAAAAAGAATTTGGATTCTGATAGGATGGAAAAAAAAACAGAGAGAGGGGGGGGGAGGGAGGGAGAGAGAGAGAGAGAGAGAGACAGACAGAGAGAGAGATAGACACAAGACAGACGGACAGACAGAGAGGGGAAGGGGGTGACAGACAGACAGTTTATTCATTATAAACCAATAGGCCATAGAGTCATCAGATCTGTTTACATTAGAGAGCAATTGTAAAATACATGAATTAAGAATTGTTTTACAAACAAAACAAAATGAAACAAACAAAAGCAAAAAGCTGAGACAAGAATATATTTACAAGACAGCTTTTTAATCCCTTGGACGGATAAAGATGAAATTAAATCCTCTACTTAATTGTAAGCAGAATAATTGAGAGGGGGGGGGGGGAATTTTCCAAATGTTTTATGTGAAACTCAACAAAAATTCAACCAAAACTGACCGATACTGATAACTATCTGCAACTGCAACTAACTGTGAACGAATGAATATCTGCTCATCAGCTTAACTCTGAATGAGAGATACTTAACTCATATACAGGGTAGTTTTTTTTTTTACTATGTTCTGATTTATATTTAGTAAAACTAAAAAAAACCAAGATATATAGCTGAAAAATTAATTTTCCAAAGTAACAGGAATTCTTACTAAAGACAGTTACGAAGTTATGACACTTTTGCTGGACTGTTGTTTTTGGATCATGACGCACAGATGAACAGAAAAATGTCCAAAATTAACACAAACAGGCTTATGATAAGAAAATTTTCTACAATTCAATTTGAATAAATGTGACATTAATCGTAAGGGTAGCTTCAATAAAAACTGAAATCAGAGCTCAACAGGGGCAACTCTGTTTTCTACAAGCATCTGCAGTCGTGATCTCGGCTCTCGCTGGAAGTTTGTTGTTTTTTAGCATGATTTGCACTTTCCCGACGCAAAAGGATCCCAGTTTCAAGTGCATTAAGTATTTTTTCTTTGATGCAGCGTCATTAATAATAATAATAATAATAATAACAATAATAATTATAGTAATAGTAAACATCCAGAGGGGTTATTTCGTGTAAGCTTGGGGTGCCAGACAATGGTTTGCCAACTTGTTTTCTACACAATTGACATTGGCTGACTTGGTTTTTGTGCCAGGTCCACATGGTCTTTGCCCCTTGGTGATGTCACATGCTTACAGTGCTCTCTCTTGTCTACTTGTCAACTCTCTGGTCTAACGAAATAGATCTCAAGTCATAAAACAAAATTGCAGCTTTGACTTTCTTAATGTTACCAGCCATCTCATTTTATAGGTATCACCCATTTATTTAGACGGTGCGGCACTTGTTTTATAGTGGTTCAAAAAGTGATGTCACAGCAAATTAACCAGACAATCTACACCTGTCAAACTGGTTTGAAACAATATGCCAGTGAATACCTGACCCTTGGCAGAAAAACGGAGCGTTCTATCTTTTTTGGTTTTTCAGTTATTCCAATTATAAATCAGAGCATAATTAAAAAACACCCTGTATGACTAAGTAACAATTATGGGTTTTACATTATCACACGTTTGTTTCTTTTTTCAACCCTTAGACCCCACCAATCATCCAACACGTGTCACCTTGATAACATTTCCAGTTCTATTCAAAACTGTGAAGATGATTTATTTTCAAATAACTTGGATTAAACTCTCTTTTGTGCAAGTAATTAAAATTATTCCAGATTTTGGGGGGGGGGGGGGGGGTTGTTGTTGTTTTTAATTTGAAGTGAGGGCGTTCAAGATTGGACTCTTTATTAAATGGCTACATATCCTAATTGCCATTAGGGTTTCTTTTGCTATGTGAGTGCTTTCAGGATAACCACAAAAAAGAGAACAATTGTTATAGTGGAGGCTGAAACAAGCTTTGATGAAGATCAGTCCAGAAGTTAATCTGTCAGAGAAAGTCAAATCTCTTAAAGAGTAAAGATACATGAGAGAAGGATTACTTTAAAAAAGAGACTGATTTCTAAATGCGCTTTAAGAATGGGTTTGAAAAGCTTGCTTGAAACTGACTGATTAATGACAAATATAGTCTAGTGTGAAATAAATTTTTACTGCCATTCAATGCCTGATGAGAGGTAGATGTTTTGGGGTTTTTTGTGGGGTTTTTTTTGCTGTATGATGAATCATGTTGAAGTCTGTAGAGGTATTCAAGTTTCCCTATTCTCAGGTTATCAAACAGGAGCCTAAGGGTTGGTTATCAATGTAGGATAAAGTGGCTTGGATGAAAAATATAACGGAACATCTGAACCAGGAACAGATGTCTATTTGGCAACTGGACTGAGGTAACAAAGACATGCAAGTTCTGATTATTTCTTGAGCAATTTCCCAGGCTTCGGTGCTAGCTTCTTCTTCTTGGCCATTGACTTCACCTTGGTCTCTTGTCCCACAATACTAGCCAACCACCTGTAACGAGCCAGAGCGATATAAGAATGATAGGTTTGAATTTATGATCTGAAGTGATGATTGGATAGATTTGATCTTACATTTAAACTGACAATTTCTCTCCCCTTACCAATAATATGATGCAACTAAAACATGATCTTCTTGTAGCATGACATCCACATAGTTGACGGAATGCGTGCAGATTAATTGAAATAGAACGTGATACCGAATGTACATGTTTTTCATTCTATAATTTTCTTTTTTAATTCTTATGAGAAAAAAAATATTAAAAGTAACCCCAAACAATTCTTAACGCTCTGGCTCTTGAAAGAGGTGGTGGCTAGTTTAAAGGTCATGAATTATTATTTTTTAACACAAATATTATAACTTCTTTTAACACACATGCACAGAAAAGCTTTAAAATGGTTAGAATGCAAGCAGTGAAAACTCCAGCAAAAATATATATAAAATAACAATACAAAATTTTGACTTGGACAATTTTCATCTTGGCATCACCTTGACAGACCTAAATCATACTGAAGTGCTATTAAAAAAATCAAACAAGCAAACATAAAAGAGAAATCGAAAGGGAGGTACCATCTACAACAAGACGGAATTGCAAAAAGACATTTTTCATGATGATGAAATGAAGAAATGAAGAAAAAAAACCTTTGCACATTTTTTTTTTTTTTCATCAATTCAAAAATAAAAATCAATAGTTTAATCATACTAATACTACTAAGCATATTACGAGATGATGTATAGTTCATGTCAAATACTGAAATTTTCTTGTACAAATCTTGTTATCTCATTCATTCATGTGACTTGCCACTTAAAATAATTAAAAAGATATCCTAATCAATTTGATTTTATCAAGTAACATGTAAGCTGCTTGAAATTTGTCAACATTTTACCTCCAGCTCTATAGAATTCCTTTGACTAGTTGTGAGCATTATTGCAAATATAAATCTCACTTTTGACAAGAAATGACAAATCCATGTTAATTTTCTTTTCAATTCAGGTCAACAGCTAAATGAAGACAATTTCAAACAGCTGACTTCAAATATTTGAAAAAGAAAAACTCACTGTCTGTGAATGTCCAACTGCTTCTGGCGGAATGTTGCAAGTGTTTGTTGAGGTATCTGGGCTGCCAGCTCTAAGGTGTCCCGTAATTTCAGCAAGATCTCATAATTCTCCCTGCCTTGGACCTTTACAGAGAAAGAATTGAAAACAATAAAAATAAAGCATAAAAGCTAAGAAAATGTAAAAAAATTATTTTGTCCTTCAATTGAACCACTGATCATGAATAAAAGAGGATATGAAGACATTTGGGAATATGGGCTGTCCGCTACTGTAGAGGAGAAAAAATGGCCAACAGCACATGACTGGTTAAAGACATAAAATGATAGCACCACAGAATTGAAAATAACCCTAAACATTGGCACACAAGTTGTTATGTTTGGTGTGTGCCCTAACAACATGCATTTGGGTCCTCTGTGTCGATAATGTAATTCATCACGTCCTGTACAGAAGTATCAAAAATTGACGTCATCGTTCTGCGGCAGCACAAGGCTGGGTCATTTGCTCATCCTCGCAGCACAAGTTGCTCATTTCAACATCAAAATACTCACTTTTAATCATATTTCTTATAAACTAATCTGACATCATCGAAAGAATGGAGCTCAACGTGATACACTTTTAGTTTAGGAATGTAAACAAACTCTGAAGGATACCAAACGGCTGACTTAACAAATCGAAGATATATTTTTTAAAAAATAGTTTAAAAGCTTAAAATTAAATTTTGAGGGTCTATTTATGCAGCAAATGCTTGCATGTTGATATATTTTTACTTTCTGTGACATAACAAGTGTCATTTTTTATTTACAAACAAAATTTTTAGTTCAAATCAGCAGTTAAGAAAAGTGGTCTTCAACCTGAGATCAGAGATGGCAGCCTAGTAATTAAAATATGTGTATTTTCTAGATCAAAAATGTGTTTTCAACAACAAAAGTTTGTATCCACGCCACCCTCAGATGATGGAAAACTGAGAAGATCAGGAATGCAGACAATAATCCAAATATGAAAAGATGCAGCAGTAACCCAACTGTTATATACCCAAAAGCAAAGAATGAAATATCTAGCTACAACGTTTTACATCATAAATCTTCCCTGTTACACATGCTAATTCTCACTAATTAATTGTTTTTGGCCAGAGTAGCATCATCAGTTCTCCTAAGACAGAAAAAGTCATACAAGGCGCTGGTTTATTGCCGACAGGACGTATTTGTGACCCTTACAGGCCGTTTAAAAGGCTTGACTGCGGAAGTTGCGCAACTTTTCACTCTTTTACCTTACTTTTCAAGACCATTTTTTTCCCCCAACCCATTTTTGTACTGATTGGCATCTCTTTACATTTTAAGATCATGACAATGATGATAAATTGAAAATTAAGACAGCTGACACTAAACTGAATTGACACATGAAACAATTCCTTACTATCCATGTAGTTGACTTTGTATCTTTTGAGGGCTGGGCTAATTCTCACTAATTAATTGCTTTCCGCCAGAGAGGCATCCTCAGTTCTGCCAAGACAGAACAAGTCATGTGAGTCGCTGGTTCATTGTCGACAGGACGCATTTGTGACCCTAACAGACCGTTTTAAAAGGTTTGACTGCAGAAGTTGAGCACCTTTTCACTCTTTTACCTTACTTTTCAAGACCCCCCCCCCCCCCAGCGCATTTTCGTACTGATTGGCATCTCTACGCCATCCATTTCATTCTCTAGACTATATCAATGTATTAGAATTTCATTGGCGTAAAGCATCAAAGCATCAAAATAGACACAGATGATGTCAAGAGATGTGTAGTGTTAGTTTCAGGTGTAAACAAGCTCACAACCGAGCACTTCCCTGTACACCAGCTGTGGTGTGTATACACATCTTCCACGGCAAAGGTCGGTTCTGAAGTGGTTGTGTAAACATGTCTCCTGCCACACGTGGGTAAAGAGACACGAAACACAACAATGACTTTCTTCCATTGTTCTGTTAATAGTATGGAAAAGACTTCTGAAAAATAATAAAGGTAAATACATTTTTGTTACATTAAACTTACCGTCAAATGAAAAACTTCTTTGTCTTTGTCGTCACTGTGTTTCCGCTTCTTACTCACACAAAGAATCTCAGAATTGAGGCTCAGTTTAGTATTCAGTCCTGGACCTGCAAAAACCAAAGCATACATAAATTGAGAATTGATAGCAGAAACCACACTTTTCATTTTTTTTCTTTTTTGCAACAATAAAATAAAAAATTGATTATCTCTTCAAAACAAACTTCAGAAACTAGTAAATAAATTATGACAAGAAAAGCTTAAGTTCAAGCCCTGCCATAGCTATCATATCAATCAAACTACCATGATCCATTAGCTGAGGCTTGAGTTGCCCTTCATTTGGGACAGACCCCAGGGAAAAATCTCTCTCAGTCAAACTCCTGGAACTGAGAGAGGGATTTTATTCTTTTACCTACTTTTTAAAATCAGAATAACCTTTACTCTAAAACGAAATAAAGATACACACACAAAAAATATCTAAGACACAAAAAAACTAAACAAAGGTAGAAAAAGACAACTAGTGTGGAGTATTACCGGCATCTTTTTTGGGACCTTTCTGTGGTAGGACAGCTCTCTCATCAGCTTTCCGATCCCTTCCAGGACAAGCACAAATGCGAACTTCCACAGCTCTTCTACCCAAAACCTGGCCTTCTTTTTCCAAGGTGAGGACAATCTGAAGGGGTCGCCTATTGGGGCCACCCACGCAGGAACCCAGACACATGAACTGGAAGAGATATGTGACCCATTCAGAACCAGCCTGTGGCACTTCTTGTGGAATGATGACACTCTGACGAAGAGTGTAGCTGTCTTCATGATACTTTGCCTGTTTGTGCTCACATCGGACCAGATGAGTGGGAGCGGGATGGTTTTCATTGTTGTTTTCTTTAGATACAGAGTGATTTGGACACCTTTTGACTACATCTTGCACATGTTCCGGTTTCATGAAAATAGGCATGGCTCTGATGATACAGCCCGGAGGAGGAGGATGACGGGTTTTGAATCGAATTGGACATGTAGTGGCCATTCGCACATATAGCTTTTTCAAACAGTCTGAGTACTACAATGGAAAGTGAGAGAGAGAGGGAGAAAAAAATAACATTATTAAACTTTATATCCACCTCAGATGGAAAGTGAAAGAGAGAAAAAAAAACAACAGTAATATAATTAGTCACATAAAAAGGACCTGAAGCCAATAAAAGTTTGATCACTTTGAAACTATGAAATCAAATATTCATCCTCTAAATGAGCCTAAGACATGAAGTAAATACATGGAATGAAATGACCATGATTTAAAACAAAATATCATGATAGAGTTATTCATCTTTTAATTTGTGTATAAACCCCTTTCCCTGAATTTTACCTTTTAAGATCATAAAAATGATGATAAATTGAAAATTAAAACAACTGACACTAAACTAAATTGACATGTGAAACAATTGCTTACTGTCCATGTAGTTGACTTTGTATCTTTTGAGGGCTGGGCAAAACTAATTTCAAAACCGTATTCACCGGCATAATCAGTGCTGTGGAAAAAGTAAGATAAATAATAGATGCATCATTTAAAAGATCCAATTACCAGCTTTGAGATTAATTTTCTTTGTGTTGGGTTGATTGTGACCCTTTTATCAAAATTGTTGGATGTAAACTGACATACCATTATATTCATAAATGATCATGATCATCAACATAAAAATATGAACCTTTCCAATTTTTCTAGGCAGTAATTCCATTCATCCAGGTTTTTTAGGGATACAGCTATGGAGTCTTATGAATATAGCCACCTTAAAAAACAGAATTAATTATTATCAGTATCACTTGTCATAATGCTATATCATGATTTGTGGGTGCTATTATCATAATGATTATTATCAAGGTGGATCAACTTACTTCGAGGGGACTGTGGGCATAGGACTGGTGACTGTGGAAGGGGAATATGGGGGAGGAGAAATGGTCTGGCAGAAGAGGAACAAAATTCAAAAGTAGTAATGAAAACAGACGAAAAGAAAGAAAATACAGAAACAGTAGTAAAACTTCAAAGGGAGGGTGGTTCACAATTCAATAAAAAATTCTTCAAATATACTCCTGAAAAAGGTAACACAACAAAGGCAATAAAAAAGAAATGTTTGTGCCCCAAATCTGTTTTTTCAAGTCTTTCGTGTTAATCAAACAAAATTATAAGTTTACATACTTAAATTGTCCACATTGCACATATATTATATATTCTTTGAACAGATCAAATAATCTAAAAATGATGAAGAAAGTAATAGAGACTGTCAAATTCACAAAGATGTGAGCATCTTACATCTTCATATGGACTTGAGATAGTGCTGCCTATATTGGTCTGAGAATCTGGGCTCATGTCAGACTGGGTGGTGGGATTTAAGACTGGATGAAGCTGTTGAATAAAAAAAAAAAAAAAATAATTCTGTGTTGGTCTTTTTGTTCATTTGGGGTCTTTGCATCCCACAACAAGGGTCAAAGAGGGGAACAGGGAAAAGTAAGATGATTGATAACTTAAAAGAGAGAACAGACCAGACCCCACACTGAAGAGAGATGATTTACACAATGCTGAAAACAATATATTATATCCTCCCTCCAAATAAAAATAAATAATTGCCAATTACCCATGACAGCATAATGGTCCAGGGAGACCCAGAATCTTTAAACCTCCTTTGTACACAAAAGCACTTTGTCCCTCTAACTTGTGGCCCTTGAGTCAAGTACCAAAAGTGACACGAGAACCAAACAATATACAACAAAAAATAGGACACAAAAGAAATTGAAGGGGGAAAAAATATGAATTAAAAAAAAAACAAAAAAACAAACACCTATCAGATCTGAACAACATAAATAGCAATATTTTGGACTTCAGTTCTTTCTACCTTTCTACCCTTATAAGTTGAATGTACCTGTAGGTTATGAAAATCAACTTTCCACACACACACACACACACGAGAGTGAGAGTGAGAGAGTAGTAGTAGTAGTAGTAGTAGTATAGTAGTAGTATAGTAGTAGTAGTAGTAGTAGTAGTAGTAGTAGTAGTAGTAGTAGTAGTAGTAGTAGTAGTAGAAGTAGTAGTAGTA
>JBCIKM010074948.1:0-14920 GCA_039654465.1 Melibe viridis | reverse complement strand
ATATATATATATATCTGTATGAAGCAGGGATGCCTTTCGTTTCGTAATCAAATGTCTATTATTTTCAACTTGTGCATTTTGAGAAGGATGCCAGTTGCATTTAAACTTTCTTTTTTCAAGTGACTTCAGTTAATTGGCATTCTATTCCTATTATAGCTTCCATACCAATTCCTTAGTTTGACAAGGGACTGGCAGACCCTTTGATCTTGGAAGGGCTGATTTTTCAGCCATCTCTTGGAAAGAAAATCCTCATCATGATGACTTGACTTTGTAGAAACCTCGCAGTGGAGAACCATAAAACATCTATTTTGTACACAAAATTTTACAGGACACACGATGTGCAGGCACAATATAGGCCTATCACTGTACGACAGTAGATGAGAGAGCATCAAGAGCAATTTGTGTACATGAATAATGCGCAATCTGTATTTCATTTTTTTTTATTTAAGATTCCTCGGTGGGTTGGGGATGGCTTCTAAGCTTCGGTCACTGAACACTTTAAGTAGGGGTCTGTGATCAACCACAATTGTCAAATTTGGGCTGCTGAGAATGGAATGTCAAGTCTTTTCGATGGCATCTACAATGGCCAGTGCTTCTCCTTCAATTGGGGCATATCTTGATTCAGCCGATAACCTGAAACAGCTACCCACTAGGGTGACTTTCCAGCCTGAGTGGCAGCAGAATGGTTTGGCTGATACGCATTTAAAATGTTTCTTAAGCAGCCAGAAGCTAATGCCTTCCTTACTGAAATCTGTTGCAAGGCATGTGGTTTTCTTTTGTCAAATATGTCGACACCTCTTTGTATTTTCTCAATGATGATAGTTTTAGTTTCTTGGAAGAGGTTGTCCATCTGCTTAATCTATTGGAATGGTTTGTTTAGTTTTAGTAGGCTGCGGAAAAGTTGCATTTTGTCTACTGATGCAAATGCGTGTATGTCACTTGGCTTATTAGTCCAAACCTGCTTCTGATATCTGGGTTTTGGGAATTCCTTTATCATCTCCAGGACTTTTGGGCATGGACAAAGAGTTGAACAGGTAATTTCGAAGCCTGCAAGATTGACAATTTCTTTGGCAAATGTGAATTTTGAAAGATTGAGGATTATGCCATCCATTGTGACCACAAATGTCCTGCCATCTTGCTGCTGGGAAGAAACTGTCTTGTATTGAATCAGACCATGTCATCAATGACTTAAGTTTTGTTTCCAAAGTCACTCACGATTTTGTCAAAGCGCCTTTTGTATGCATCTCCAGATGTCCCTGTGGGCAGACACAATATCTGTATTGACCCCTCGGTGTGATGAGGGTTGGCAAGTGTCTGTCAGCTGGGTCAAGTGTAATGCTGTGGTAGCCGTTCCATACACATCAAATGTGGTCTTCTGTGTCTTATGAGGGATCATGTGGGCTTGATGGAATGGGGGTTTCTCTTGGCGTGTGTTGATTTAAAGCCTGGTATGGTTTACCTGATTTCTTAGCTCAAATGACCATATGGTGACACCAGGAGACTGGGGTTCCTATTGGGACTGGTTCAATAATGCTTAGTTGAACATCTTGGTCAAGACCAGCCTTTACCTGCTCTTACCAGTGAACCAGTACTGGGATTGTTGGTGTTTGATGGGCTACAGGTGTGGCATTGTCTTTAATGATAAGCCTCGGGTTTGTGGTTTGATCTGTTCCCCCTTTAACTAATTCTTTCATCTTACTTTCCTCTGGGCTCCTCTATGATCCTTGCGTGTCATGGGGCCCTAAAACCTCCAATAAACAAAAAACGATCCGGCTTTCTGTGGCTTTAGCTCTACTGTAGGCTACATCCGGGGCAGTAGTGAATGTACTTGGTCAACTAATTATCATTTGGTACTGGCTGTGAAAGCAGTTGAATTTAATGATCATGATTATCAATATCGATCGGTTTGACCTGTGATGCTATTATATGGGTTCAATTTCCAGGCCAACGAGATATTACTGAATATCGGTTTGTTTGTATATCAGCTTGTCCAAGCGTAATTCAGACCCTGACTGTGTGCCTTGGTTTGCTACCGCTGACTAGAATGCCCGATTTCTTTAGAATGGCTGAACAAAACAAACCTCAAATTTGATTCGAAATAACGCTTTGGAATTGAACTTTGAGGTTGTGAAATGTTAAGGAGATCAGTTTTCTAATGCCTGAGATATTTTATTTATTCTTCTTTATTTTTGATCTCCTAAAATATGATGTGTCTAAAATTGACGTCTAGTCTGAATTAATTAGACAGTATGAGGATTTTCACAATGATGGTCAATTTTCTCGCAAAACTTTATGACAGCCTTGGGGACAGCTTATACTTATACCAACTTATTTTCAAAGTTATTTTAAAATGTTTTCTATTAAAAGGACCTCCCGCCTTCAGGGGCTGGATCTAGTGCCTTCTGCATTAAGACTGTCCATTCCGGGCCATGCACAGGATGTATGGTAGATGAATTGATAAGCCACAAATGTTAAGCAACGGTATGCGCTGGTCATTTGTCATGTTGCCTTGCCTTTATCCGGATCGTCTCTAATGTGTATATTAATCTTTTATCTCTGTCTTTGAACTTTTTGTTTCTTTTTCATATATGTCCTTCAAAATGTTCACTTCTATTGTCCAGTGTTTCCTGTGTTATGAACCAATGCTTCCCATACTCATTTGAAAGTAATTTTTGAAAAATTGTTACGCTTTTTTTTTTTCAGGATTTTTGTTTTGCTTTGGTTACATGAGTTTACTGTCCTGAGAATTTGTGATCATAAACTTATTTTTGCAAAGGAGTATCTCTTGTGTTTTTCATAATTATTATCATACTTAGTCAGAATTGTTATTTATCACACAAACCTGTCACAGAGAACAAGGGAGGACAACTCCTCGTTAATTTATGCCAAGGTACGGGAGATCACAGGAGCCCCGGACAATGTAATCAAAGAGGCCATCAAAGCGTGCATCCGACGTGACGGAACATACAAGGTGGAAGATGTCGTTACCACAATCATCGCTGATGACTCTGTGGCCGGGACGGCAAATAAACCCAAGGTAAAATTATTTAATATCTCTTGTGGAAAGACTTCATAATATAACATTAACACCTTCAAGAGGCACTCAAGAAATCTCTCGAGTGACCTTGAACGGATGCAATTTTAGCCATGAAACGTTCAGGGACTAATAGTCTTTCAAGAACACTGCATTCAATGTTTTGGAAATGTTCATCAAGGGATTTGAATTGGAGTACGCTTTTACTTTTAGTTTGAATAGAGAAGCCTGTTGGTGAATACCACACAGATCTCTTTTTTTCAAAGGAAAAACGAAGTAAAAAAAATGGATTATGTAGAATATCAGATATCACTTTATTACTCTGATATCAAATTTCTTTGTCTGTCAGAAAAATAGTGCATACTTGTTGATTAGCTTAAGCCTGTACATGGATTACCGTAATTCTTTGACTATAAGCCGTGACTTTTTTCTCCGGTTGTTGACCTTGTGGCGATTAGTGTGGTGCGGCTATACTATAATTATTTTTTGTTGTTGTCCTGGGTGTTAAAAGTTCACTTCATCTATTTTAATGGCTTAATTATGGTCTAGTGCCTAAACTAAAGGATGATATGCCTGGTTGAGAACGTAAACGAATCAGCAGTTGACAACATTCTGAGAAAGAATATCATTATACATTATCGTGCTCTGCTAGAATCCTGATTCTTTACCATACCGGATCAGTGTTTTCATCTCTATTTTGTTTGCTAACAAAGAACAGTGTCTAGCATCTCTGCAGCCTGCAGTCCCATTTGGCTTATAGAGGTGCCAACCAGTAAGGACAATACAAATTTTTGAAGCGAATACAAAAATACGATACAAATTTTGTGTGTCCCTCTGAGTTGGTGGTCATGCATCACAAAAATTGGTATGGAGCTCCTTCAAATATCCCCTTTTTGCATACTTGGTATTCTAAATCATTTCTCAGACGTTGTTCCTGAGATTATTATTTAGTTCTATAGTGGTCATCCGGTCATACCGTATCGATAAAAAGGAGGTTGAATACTGTCACATTTTCTGAAACGTTGCCCAGGCTATAAAAGATTCTTTCAGGGTCCCAACTAGGTCAGAAATTTTGTTTTGGAGAAAAGAAACATGAAATGAAAATTACAGGTTGGGAAAATAGCGAAAAGGTGCTAAACGTCCGTAGTCAAGCCTTTACAACGGTCCACAAGGGTTGCAAATGCGGTCGGTCTGCAAAAAATCAGCGACTCGCACAACTTTTATTAAAGGTAGTTAATTAGTGAGTGACAGGTAGCAGGTTTAACAGGGAAGATATGTGATATAAAATATTGTAAGTGGATAATTCATTCTTTGCTTTTGGAAATATTACAATTGGATTACTGCTGCATCTTTTGACATTTAGATTATTGCCTGCATCTTTGTTTTTTATTGAAACAGAGTCAGCCGGCCCAAGTATCGGCTGGGGGGAAGCCATCGACGCCAGTGGAACCTGTGGCAGGGGGCGCCATTGTAGGGAGCAGTGGAGGGGAGGGATCAGGGCTCCAGTCCTTGGGCCTGAAGCGTCTGGCCAGTAGCAGCAACTCAGGAAACCCTGTCACACAACCCAAGCAAGACCCGCACAACGGTGGTAAGGCTGAGGTTTATGTCTTTGTAGCCTCCATGGCTTAAAGGGTTATTGAATGAACTGAAAGAGTTGATATAGTAACATAATTGTGTTTGACAAAGATGATGATTCTTGTAGTGTTTTTTTCCTGGCTGTCAAAAAGTAAGACTGCTGTTTAAAATGTAGGGTTGAAAAAAAGTAATGCATAGTGCTTTCACTGTATTAAATGAGATGGTCATACTCGGCACTGATGTCATAGCCAGGATGGTGATGGTGACTGGCTTATGTTCCAATATCTGCTCTTTACGTTGTTGGTCAATAAAGGTACTCATAGTAGTCTTTGTTTTATTTGAGTTGATTATGTAATTCATGGGTTTGTAATTTTATAAATTTGTTCTAACCCATTGTAGACCTTTCTGTTTGTTCCTAAATTCCAATTTGCTTTACTTTTTGTGGACTGTTTCAAACAAGTTTTCTCTTGTTTTTGTTTGTTTTAATGTGCTTGCAGATTTCATTGACCTCACCCGGGATACTCAAGTGATTCTAGGCGGGCAGATCAGCCGGGAGGAGCAAGACATATCCAGGTACAGAAATAAAAGAAGAAAATTAGTAATGCTTTCTAATAATCCTGAAAAGGATTGTAATCTCTAGAGTCTGATCCAAGGTTGGGACAACTCTTGGTTCAGCCGCGCAATGGCTCCGGCAGGAATCAAATAGACACCCTTTGTAGGGATGGAACTTGCTCTGGTTTTTCTGGAACCTTCATTTTTTTTCAACCGGGAAATTACAACAACAACAAAAAATCAGGTGGTGAAAAATCAAGAAAAATAGGGCCCACACGGATTTCTATCACTTCAAATCTTTGTGATCCGGCTCTCTGTGGCTTTATCTTTACTGTATGCTACATCTGGGTCAGTAGAGAAGCGAAAAGTGACTGGTCAATTTGTTATCATTGGGTACTAGCTATATGATTGTGATTACAATTCACATAAGTACCAATTGGCTTGAATTGCGATGCTATTGAAAGGATTCATAGACAGATCCACCGATAGAAGGACTGGATTACACGCATCCATCTAAACTCAGAGTTTTGAAAAAGGAGGAATATTTGCATGGCCAACCTCCTCTTCCATCTTATGGTGCTATTGAAAGGATTCAATTTCTCGGTCAACAAGATATCTGTAGGGATGTTGGGGATGTTAACAACCCCAGGCCAAGGATCAATAGGGTTAGACACTCAACACCATGATTCTTCTTCTTGGTTGTAGTGCATTCTCTATGATGATAAGTTACAAATGTATAGGCTCCAAGATTCCTCTTGTTGCTGTTGCAAATGAGGACTTACACGGCTCTTGTCTAAGATCAATCAGAGAATCAATCTAGAATGTAGAATCATAGAACGTCAAACTCAGAATCCCCCAATTAAAATGACCAACGTCCTTATATCCAACATGGCTGACGTAATCACATGCAACACGGCATCAGCACTATAATTAGCGCACCGATCTATCTAATTCTCCCCCTCAGTTCCCAGCATAATAAGTATAAAATCATATAACTGACATTTCAAACCAAAAATAGCACTAACATTAAGGTACTAAAAACTGTTTAATTTTGTCAATCAGACCAACTTACACCTCATCCATCCTCAAGTTACACCATAGACTAAACAAGAAGACCCACCACTAACCAACTTTCCAACATCTGACTGAATCTGAAGGGCCTCCCACCTAAGGTGTTTGAATCCGGTGCCTTCGGCACTCAGTTTCAGCCTTTTTCACTGCTGTCCATTCTCAGCCCTGCAAAGGATGTATGATAAATCACAAATTGATTTCAGCAGTAAAATTAGATTCTTTGGGGAACTTTTTGCATCCTTTTGGGAAACGTCGCCTCATCTGAATTAATAGTGTGAAAAATAGTTCAGGTTTTTTTTTTTGTTTTTTTTTTTCAATGCCTGCTTTTCGCTCAGGAGTCAGACGAGCCGTGTAATGGTTTGTATCTTGGGTCTCTATATTCCGATTCTGCCACCTCCTCCACTGTGTCTCCATGACTGTAGTTTTCTTCTCCACAATGGGGATGCAGCTCAGCATTCACACATAGAGAGTACATAGGTTAGAGGTTGTAACATGACAAGTTGTTCATTTAACTGTACTATTCCTTTAGCAACTGCAAACGCAGTAACTTTTTGGGCTGCTTAGTAAAAAAAAAAAAATAAGATGGAAGCGGAGGTTGGCCATGCAAATATTGCTCCTTTTTCAAAACTCTGAGTTTAGATGGATGCTTGTAATCCAGTCCTTCTATCGGTGGATCAGTCTATGAATATACAGTCATGCCCAAAAGTTAGTTATTAATGTTTTATCAGCTTAACACAATTTTCTGTCATGGTTACTTAATCAAGAAATTGCCGTCATTTTCATAAAGATTAAGATGGTGGAGATGGCAAGCCATAGCATTGTTGGGAATCCAACATTTTTGTTCCAGTAATTAGACATCAGCTGCGCTTTTCGAACCAACAATAATCCTTGATACATCAAGCACACCCACACATGTGCACACCCACAAGTGTGCACACACATTGAATTTCAATGAGTGAGATGGCCCTGCTCTTTCCAATAAATTAGTGTAGGCCATATAGCAGTTTTCTTTTTTTGCCAAGTAATGATCTAGCAATCTGGGTCTTGAAGATGGACCACTGTGTCATACTTTCATGTGTTTTTGTCCAAGTTTTTAGAAGACAGAGTATTTGACCATTTTACTTTAACTGGCTGTAAATCAAAGAATACCTGGCCAAATATCACATACAACATTCTTGACTTCAAAATGAGCTGTGATAATTTCTCTTATGGATGGTAACCAGGAGTAAAAAGTTGACAAAAAGGTAAAAATGATTCTGATTTGAGAGTGTTCTGATACGTTTGGATACGACTGTATATAAAGTGCATTTTAAAAAATTATTTTTATTAAACCAGAGTGTTGGAGCAGAGCTTGGCTGAGAGCAAGGGGGGCACCAAGCGGAAGCGAGGGGAACTGTGGTTCATCGATCCCCTCAATCCCCATGAACGTAAACGGCAGGATGGGTGGCCTGTGGGCCTGAAGAATGTGGGCAATACCTGCTGGTTCAGCGCCGTCATCCAGGTGGGCAAACAGTCGATCACACATTACTTAATCCTTTTCTTTATTTGTGAGCTTTCCTCTGCTGCTTTGTCTTGGTACTTGTCTCATACTGCTATATATTAGTATTGATTTTTGATCCTCTGAGAATATATTGGACACTAAAGCTGAGAAAGGTCCGTGTTTTGAAGTAATCAGTGGAAACGGGTCCTTGTCCTCGAAGAACCGCGGGACTCCGTAACTGTGGGAGTAACTGCCCTTGGCCACATGGGGAAACAACCATGTCCTCCTCCACGGGAATTTGACTGCGCTGCGGGTTAAGATCCTTGTCCCTGGATGATGCCGTCAACGGTAGGAGATCCGTGCAACAGGTTAGAACTGTGTGATGGGACCACGGGATACAGTAATCGTACTTCTCGCTGGAGAGAGTAACCAGAGGCGAGAGCTAATTCGCTCAATACTTGAGATTCATGAGAGTCAGAGGTTATTAGACAGAGATAAAGTTTGTATGAAAGGGAAATATTATTCCCGTTGGTGCTATAGATAGTAGTTTTCTGTTGTGTGGGATTTTTGTTTGTACTTTATTTTTTTGTTTGTTTGTTTGTTTATTTGTTTATTTGACTCTGCTTTTATTTTATTTGTCCTTTTTTTTGTGGTGGTGGAAAGGGGGTTACTTAATTGGTTACTTAACTGTCCAACGCAAACTGAGATTTATCTTTTAGTTGAAAATTTCAAATCAGCAATCTTACCATATATTAACAGTTTAACAGTAACAGTCAGTTACACAATTACACAATTTATGATTTTTGTTACAAAATCATGTAAGTTATGGACCATTTTAAACAGTCCAAATCATGGTAATTGATTTACTAGCCTTAAAGAATGCAGATAATGCTGTTATGGAGACAACAGATGTCATTGCTTTACACAACCCCTTGACCAAGACGAGAGGGAACTATCATAATCCCCTCCCCCCCCCCCCCCCCCCCCTCCCTTGTTTAAAAGATACTTCTGAGACACCACTTCTTTCATCACCTTGAATAACTCAACGCAGCCTGCCTGACTGCTGACAGCTGACGGCCGGCTTCATAACCTCCACCACTCCATCCCCTCCTCTCCCCTCCCACTATTATACATACACTTCGTTTCCTACCCCTTCACATTTGTATGTTGTGGCTTCTTGATATGGAGTGCAATGTGTAGCTCTTTAGATGCCACGGTCCACGGCTACTTTAAATGGGGACGGTTACTCCTGCCGGTTACTTCATCAGGTCCTGAGGAACCATCATGCCAGCAAGATCCGCGGTTACTGATTACTTCCACGAGATCCCACTCAGCGCTGTTAGACATCTGTTGCCTCTCCTTTTGAACTATTCATGTAACTTTTATTCACTTGCATCAAGGTCAAGCCAAGTCAAATGTCAAAGGTCATGATTGTCTTGGCTTATTGACCCCCCGTGTCTTTAATGGTGCAAACAACAACTATCTTGGTGCTTCAACTGACAGGCTGTCTAGCTTTGCTTTCTGTTAGCAATACACCAAGGACATTGCTGGAAACTAGTGCATTAAGGAATGATGATAATGATGACCTTATTCTACATTGAAAGGAATCGTCGGCTTAAAAGACTGATACTCGCAACTGACAATTTTTGTCTATAATTTCTGTTTTCAACAATGGTTTGAGTCATTGTCAAAAAAGGACATTGAAATCTCCTGGCCAAGTTGTATCCTTACTTAGTAAAGAATGGCCAATAAGACTTGTTTCATAAGAATCTACAGTTCTATTGAAAAATGTATTAAAAGGTTAAATTTTACAATGCATTTCGAATTTCATCTAAAAAAACATTGGTTGTTGTTTTAAATCAACATCAAAATCATGGTAACTTTACTCACACTTTCGTGTGTCTACAATGTTGTCATTTTTGAGGGTTCAGAAAGTTTCCGATTGATGAGGAGTTCAGACAATGATTGAGAACTTTTTATGGGCCAAAACATTTGCCCCCATCAATTGTGCATCGCATTTTTGCAAATGAATGACAATGGTGGTGTCTCATTCCATGTCCGTGTGTTACCGTGTTAACTTTCCAAGCAATAGTTTTATGAAAAGAGAATATTCTTAAACTCAATTTCAGCATTATTGCAATGGTCTCTTGATTAAGAAAGCTTTTCAACGTTATCCCGTCAAAAGTAATCAAAACTGTTAAAAGAAGATGTCTTAACACACACACACCACTTGGAGGGACTTGAAGAGTAAAACATGGGATTGGCTTCTCGTTTCTGTGACACAACGATACTAACATTTGGATTTTAATTTATTATAATAGTTTTAATTTAGGGTTTTTGCATATCTTTGATTTATAACATATACATAATCACTTTTGATAAAAATATATTTGGTTTCTGAGAGATTCATTGAATTGATTTTTTCATCCCATGACACTGCCAATAATTGATATAATTATCCAAAATGTCCAACATTTGAAGGCCATGTCCATACTGATCAACTCTTCTTCTTAGAGTGTTATAAGATTTGAAATAGTTTCCAAGTTATCAGCAGTTAAGTCACCTGGAGTGTGATAAGTAAAATCATGATTCCTTATTTAGCAATGACTCCTTTACACTGAAAGTTAAAATCTATCAGTACGTAGGTGTTTGGTACATAAATATACCTAGGAAATTTAATTTTGAGCTTGAAAACTATTTTTTTCTTGATGTATCGGAAAAGCGGTAAGTCGGCTATTTGGTATCATTTTAAGTTTTGTAAATAAAAGCAGTATCATTTTGAGCTCTGTTCTTCCGCCTTTCTGATAATATCAGGCTTTGTTTTTAAGACACGGGATTTTAAGGGAGTATTTTGTTGTTGAAATGAACCACTAGTGACCTTAACATAAAAAAAAACTGACCCACATAGGCAGTGTCGCTTTGAGCAGTCCGTAAATTTTTATTACATGATGGTGAGAAGGCAGCTGTTTCCGTTATTTGTATTAACATTTGTATTACTATTATGTGCCATGTTTATCCCCTTCTTATCTTGTTTCTTCCACCCTCCCCCCTCTCGACGTGCTAGTCGCTGTTCCACATCAACCAGTTCCGTGACTTGGTGTTGGCCTTTCAAGGGGAGCCAGAGGAAGACAGTGCTGGTCTGGTCAGTGGCTCTCTCATCCCCCACACCTTGTTTTGTGGTCTCTCTTCTTGTTTCTCAATCTTTTTGTTCCAGCCTTGGTCAATATGAAGCAGGGGTTTCAAACTTTTGGGGGTCACAACCTCCCAGGGCATCGCAAGGCCTGGGGGGGGGGGGGGGGGAGGTGATCAGGCAACCAAGGTCAGCCAGAGATCTATTTAGGTTGAACAGTGAAAAAAAAAAAAAGCAGAAGGAAATTTTAGTAAGAAAAAAGAGAAGGGGGTGATTCGTCTCAATCAGTCAATTGTCTCAAATCAAATGTATATGCAATGTTTTTATAACTGTTTTTATACGTTTTGGCTTGTGAAATTAATGTCAACAGCTGTGCATGTGCGGGGGGGTTTCTGGTTTGTTTTGATTGAGTTGAAACTGTATATCAATGCAAATAACCCCAAAATTATCAAATGATCTCTAACAAGCTATTGGTTTTAGAGAAATTTTGCTCACCAAAATGTATTCAACGTATAAAAATTGTTATAAAATTATAATTATTAAGTAAAATAATGCAGTGTATATTGTTCTATAACATACATGGACATGGAACGATATACCTCACAAGCTTTTATCATGAGCTTGTCAGTAATAAATGCGAGTCCCAAAGAGTTCAATGATTTATAAAACACCATGCCAATCTTTTATTGAAACGTTTCACGCGAATGACACTCATAAATGAATAAAAATATAAACATTAAATCATGATTTTGAAGAACAAACTGCTTAAAAACTTATCTTAACTTTATGCATTGAGATTTATTATGACAATCTGAAGTCCATGATTGTTTTCAAAAAGAATTATTATGATGAATGAACATGACATGAGCAGAATTGTGACCTTGCTTGTCGTTTTCAAGGCTGTTCCTCTTTATACAAATTTAAACCTGCCATGCAAACATTTTGTCGCTGTTGTAGTTGGATGGGCGAGTCGACCAGCGAGAGTTGGGGGGTTATAGGCTTGGGAGGTGCAAAGGATAAAAACCTTCTCTCATGACTTGGTGTTTGCTTTTATGCACGTCATTTTGGGGTCACCGAGCAAGTCGTGCGTATTGCACCCAGCAACTTCCATGACAGCAATGTTGAGGGTGTTTTATAATAGTGTGGTTATTATTTAGGATTCAGATATCAACATTGATTCCTATGCTTTTGTGATTATGATTTTAACTGCAGTGTTGAGGCGTGGTGGTGGATTTTGATACATTTTGTGCAGGGGTTTTTATTGGGTTTTTTTAAAATCTGTTTCTATATATTTATTTTGTTATCTTCTGGTTATGCATCTCATAATGAGCTGATAACTCTTTGTTATTGGTTTTTATTGTTGTTTTCTCCAGAGGCGAAACATTCGGTTTGTTTCGGAGTTGAGGCACCTGTTTGCTTTGCTGATGTGCTCGACACGAAAGTACGTGGACCCGTCCAAGGTTGTGAACATTTTGAAGGAGGATTCCTCTGCCACTGAAACGGACGGTCAGCAGGTGAGGGAAGAGGAAGTCTTCTCTGACATAGCTGTAACGTACTTCTGTTCCTGCATGCCTGTTGGTGTGGAGGGCAGCAACAGTCTCTCCACATGTTCTGTCTATCCTTCACCACCGTCTCCGTCTTCATCCAGGATAAGCCCATCTGTCCCTCTATCCATCATTCCTCTTCTTCAAGTCTCTTTCGGCCTTCCTGTCTTTCTCATGCCTCCAGGGGTCCACCTCACTCATCACAGTTCTCGCTGTTGTATCATATATCATGCAGAGAACATATCCAATCCATTTACATCTACTTTTGCTTATCACTTTGTACACATCTTCAACGTGATATCTTTCTTCAAGTTCTTTGTTGGATTTTTTTTTCAAATTAAAAAATCTTAGGATTTTTCTCAAGCATGTTGACTCTGCAGGACAATGATATTGATTATTTTGCAGGTACCCAGTGATTAGGAAAAGAAAATTGGCAACATTACAAGGAAATAACTCAAAAGAAAAAATAAATCTATTTTCCTGAAAATCACAGGCCATGAAGTTCATTCAAAAGCAATTTGTGTAATGTCAAAATCATTTATCAACTTCAGAGTTTTGAAAATCAAGTTGAAAATCATAAATTTTTGAACTACAAACACCTTACCTCTCTGTCATTCAGCCCGCTGAATTTATTGCTGATTTGGCTTTTTCTCTCTCTCTCTCTCTATTCACCCAGGATGTCAGTGAATTTCAACACAAGTTATTGGAGTGGCTTGAGGACGCCTTCTCTGTCCCAACAAACTCACCTTCCTCTTTATCATCTACTGCATTATCATCTCTACCCTCATCATCATCATCATCACCTCCATCATCATCGTCATCGTCGGCATCGTCCACCCATCCCTCCTCCCAATCAAGGTAAGCTCGATGATATACACTATCAATACCATGACGATAATATATACTGTAATTACCATTGATGATAATAATATACACTATCAATACTATTGACGATAATATATACTGTAATTACCATTGACGGTCAGATCAGCCTTCTTTATGTCTCCCATGCTGTGACAATAAGGTTGTCAACACCGTTTATTAACACGGTTGTCAAGTCATAGAAAGAAATTTTAGAATGACATAAAGTAAACCAGGCTGGGACTTGCACACCTGTGTGCATATGGGCAAATCCGTGCAAACGTTTGACAAAACCTTACATTATGACTAAATTTTCTAAATAGTCCCAAAAGCTTGAAAAGCTGTATATAATTTGCTCAATTTGTCTAGTTCCATATCTGAAAATCTCAGAGTTCTTACTGACATGATATAAGAGGTAATAGGATTTTGCTGGTTTCAATTTTTAAGTCTTACCTGTAACAGGACAAAAAAAGGCACATAAAATAACACTTATTATTAATAAAATGAAGGTTAAGAAGCTCAGATTGCAGTTTTAGAACTTTGTTTTGGACATTGGTAGAACACCAAGAACTTAGGTCAGCACTTTAACTGGTTGCAAGAACAGCCAACATCTTACTTGTAACTGGACAAAAACCAAAAGCAAAAGGTGATGTTAAAAAGTTCTTAATACATGCAAGTTCTACTTATCTTCATTTATATCATACTTTAGTCATAAGAAATGTAAATATTGCAGCCAACACAGATCATGAAACACTTAAAATATACATGATGATATCAGAAATTAACAGCTTGATTGAGACTTCATCTTACATGGAACAAGATAAAGATTACAACAAAATGAGACAAGAAAAGGCAGTTTTTGAGCTTGTCTATGTGTTTGACATGTTCCATATGCCTTGAAATCAATCAAAGATTGACATTGAGTTGGGGGGAAGTCAATAAGTTTTTAATATGGAGAATTGACTGCTGTGTGTTGAATGAGATCTTACATGTAATGGGACAAAAACTTTGAAAGAAAAAAAAAATATGAGAGAAGGCCCGGGCATCTCAACCACAGGAAAACTTGCATCATTAAGTTTGAAAACTGTCATTTGAAAGTAAAATGAAAGAAAAGGAATTTGAAATGAGCATTAACTGATCTTTCATCTTACTTTCCTCTGGGCTCCTCTATGACCCCCGTGTGTCGTGGGGCCCTAAAACCTCCAGTAAACAAACAAACAAACAAATATTCAGAATGAGGAAATTATGGTGACAAATTGATGAAGAAAAAACAACAACTGTTATGTCTGCTCAGTCTAAAATGCAAAGGATGATGCCAGTATCTCAGGGGCTCAAAATCTTTGTGTAATTAATATTGTCTTTAACATAAGCTCAGAACTTGCCCACCTGTTAATATTTTTTCACGTTTAATTTGTCCATCTTTCATTCTATACTATTATTTTGCTAACTATTCTTTTACTTCCGATTTTAATTTGCCAATCTTTCTCTCTCTATATTTTATTTTGCCATTATTTCAATCTTTCTCCATGACATTTCCCTCTCTGTCTTACTCCCTTCCC
Organism: Melibe viridis; assembly: GCA_039654465.1. Classification (NCBI taxonomy): domain Eukaryota; kingdom Metazoa; phylum Mollusca; class Gastropoda; order Nudibranchia; family Dendronotidae; genus Melibe; species Melibe viridis. The sequence goes on along the minus strand of JBCIKM010074948.1, from coordinate 114 downwards.
CCTTCACTCTCCTCCCTCCCCTTCTCCCCCCTCCCTCTCTCCCTCCCTCCCCCCCCCCTTTTCTCTCTTTCTCTCTCTCTCTCTCTCTCTCTCTATCTCTCTCTCTCTCTCTCT
>JBCIKM010074837.1:0-13191 GCA_039654465.1 Melibe viridis | reverse complement strand
CCCCCCTCCCACCCCCCCCCCCCCCCCCCCCCCAAACAACTTACTTGTTGTAAAGCACCTAGAACTCATTTCACAAAATACGTGTAGGCCTCTGCAAGTTAGAGGTATGCATTGCTATTCTTTTTCTCAATGTAATCATAGTTGATTACAATAATATAATGGCAAGGGTCTTAGGTTCAAGGTTCAAAGGTTAGGTAAGAGATTCCTCAAAATGACTGTGTACTACTAATGAGCTTACAATTATTATAATCTTATTTATATATGGTGTCATATTTTACGTAATGATCATTTTCATCGTCAATGTATATTTGTTCTAATATTAAGTTCATTGAGCCAATATGAGGTGGGGGTGAGGTTCTATATAACATCTATTTTTAATGTAATCATTTCTATCATCATCATCATCATTATCATTTTTCTTTCTTTTTTTATCCATGCTTTTCCTTTCTATTTTACTCCAATTCCGGCACTCCAAAAGTAATGATAATGACTTAAAAAAAGAGCTATGGTAAAAAAGATATTGAGGACAACAACAGGGAATTAATCATGAAGTGCACCTAAACAAGGAGGTTGCCATGACAACCCACAGACTGACTATGTAATTATTCTATTTATAATGGCATTCTTTTAGCATTACTCATCTTTCCTGCAGAGTATCTAAAACGGCATGTTGCCATGACAACCTACAAACTGACTGTATAAACAATCATCATGCAGGCAAAGCATAGTTCTTAAATCTTTTGTTTTTTAAATTTTTAATTACGTCTTTCATGAAGTCGTTCTGCACGTGGCAGAAGTGCGAGGCCAGCTGGATCATCATCTCGCGGGCCATCCCCTCGTCCCCGTGCATGTTGGCTACAAAAAGGATGGAGGGCCGGATGTGGGCAGCGGGGTCGCTTCTGGGCGTGTCCATGACATGAGTGGGGCCAAAGTGCAGCATGGGAATGTCAAAACCCATCTGGCTTTTGCCAATGCTAAATTGGATGGATGGATGAATGGATGAATGGATGGATGGATGGATGGATTGGATGGATGGATGGATGGATGGATGAATGGATGGATGGATGGATGGATGGATGAATGGATGGATGGATGGATGAATGGATTGGATGGATGGATGGATTAGAAAAGCAAAAATATATATACTTTTTTAATGTCATGAAAAGATGGAATAATTATTTTGTTTTGTTATCCTTATCCCGTCATATTGCCTTAGCAGTGTCGGGACCCAGCTCCAAGGAACTAGGAAAAATTCTAGATCTCAAGAAATGAAGACAGGCAGATGATCAGTCCACCGTGCGTAATCTTGTGTGGCATAATGAGCAATACATATGGGATATTACTCGATCTTAAGCCAAACAATAGTTGCTGTTGCCTTTGGTGGTATCTGCTCATTGAGAAAGACCAATGAGCCGATTTACCACAGGGCGATGGAATAATCATTCAAAGCTTAAAAAGAGATGTTAATCGTCCTTCCTAATAGAAAACCCTTTCACAAAAATCAAATTTGTGATTAAGAGAGGGAATAGAGCATACACCAAATACCACTATCTACAGCTGTTTGAGGACTGTCTGTTTTGGCTTGAAAACCAGCCAGGCTACACGCAGGGCATTTGGCAGAGAATGTGATGCTTGTAATGGGATTATTCTCGACTGCTTAAGTCACATGATAGATCGGAACCGGTGGATTCCACATGGCTGAACCACCACTGACTCTATTTATTTGACTAATATCAACGGCTTCCTGCAAGATTTGATAATCTCCACTACTTAACTTTTCCAGAAAAAAATTTTTGGCAGTAAATAAAAGCAGGTCAAAATAAGCTATGGCATGTGTTAAGTTCCAATTTGGCCAAATTGTGGAGATGTCTCCTTTTTATTTTTCTGAGAAAAAAAATTTCTTCCAGTGAAAAAGCGGGTCAAAATTAGCTAAGGTATGTGTTTAACTCCAATTTGGACAAAAGTGGAGATCAGTTCTTCCAGGCAGCTACCGATACGAGATTGTGACACCTGCAAAATGACGAATTAGTTTTAAACTGTATTAATTTCGCTCTTACATAGTCATGTTCATATTTGTAAGGCACGACTTGCTCATGTCTTTCAATTCGAACATCATCTGTTCATATTTGTGGTACTGCAGTCCCACCGGCTGGGACACTTCCTTCTTCAGAGTTATCTTAAGCACTGTCGGGGAGTCTTTGCTGACTAGCAGTTGCTTGGTGAAGAACTCATAGCCTGCAAATTTAAACAAAACAAACAAAACAACAAACATGAACCCAAGTGAAAAACTCACAGCCCGTGCATATCATAACAAAAATTAATCAGCAAGCTCTAAACTAGCAGGCCATTTAGTCGAGGTGTGTTTTACACGACAAAAACAGATAGCTGGCCCAAACAGGAAAAGGTGCAGTATACAGAAAGAGGAGAAGGCACATGCCACTGTCGGTACCAGACAGAACATGTAAACAAAGCATCGGCTAGAAGTCCTTGTGAGTTGCTAGAAGGTTAAACAAATCATGCAGTATGGCATAACTAATGTTCCGGTATATTCAACATTATCAGCCTCGTATCAACAAACAAAAAAAAAGGAACATAATATTTGTGTTTGAACAATTCTCCATTTTAGAGTCTAGAAGGAAACCAAAACCTATTATCTTACCTTCTGCTTCCACTGTAACAGTGTGGTGCCCTGCAGACGCCAAAATGAAGAATCCGGAAGACGTCTGCTGCCTCTTGGGCTTGCTGTCGACCTGTACGCTGTACTCTCTGACAGGCAGACCTGTCTCATCCACAATCTCCGCCTCAATGCCTGTCAGGCAAATAAAAGGCAAGGACTATTCATCCAAAAATTTCAAAAAACAAAACAAACAACAACAAAAAAGTGACATGGGTAAATCAGTGCTAATAATGAGAGGTTAAAACCAAAAAGTGAAAAATTTGTATAACTTCTCACAAACCCTGAATCTCAACATAAAATTACATCTTACCTAATTACGACTTGCCATTTGATGTATAAAAAAAAACAGCTTACAGAAATTACTAAAAAAGCAGAAATTCGCAGAATATCAGCACTGGTTAAAAACACATTTTGAACATTCAAACGGCAACAAGGGTCAGCACACTTTTTAAAATTTATGCATTTCAGAAGGAAACAGATAGAGAGAAACTGTTGTTGCATCATGTTTTGTTTTGTTATCCATATCCCTTCATACCGCCTTAGCAGTGTTGGGACCCAGCTCCAAGGAGCCGGGAAGAACTCTGGATCACAAGAAATGAAGACAGGCAGATGATCAGTCCACCATGCCTAATCTTGCGTGGCATCTTGAGAAATACAAGAGGTTTACCTGATCTTAAGCCAAACAATAGCTGTTGTTGTCTTGGTGGTATCTGCTCATTGATAAAGACCAATTAGCCGATTTACCACAGGGCATGTTGTTGCAATATGACAATTAAAAATACCTCACAAATGTTTCTCTCTCATATATATCATTTCGGTACCGTTTTCAAACAAGGCCATATGTTCCTATATTTGGATCACGAACACATGACCTTGTTAAAAAACAGTAATGATTTTTATCATTCTGCACAGTTTTAGTTTTAGTCTTTCAATATTCAAAGTCTTGTCCTAAAAATACACACTCTAAATAGGTGGAAAGAGAAAAGGTTAACCCCATGCTTTAGCAACAATCATAAATAACATTATGGATGCATTGAATTGGGCAAAATAAAACATAAGTCAACCAGGTTCAAACAACGTGCTCAGGAAGTTTGAAGCAAATGATGCTTTCAATATTTTAGACTCAGTCAGGCTGATGGTTTTAGCAATCCTCTGTTGAAAGTTGATAAAGCAGAAATCTCACAAGCTCTCTATGCAACTGAGGCAAAAAGCAAAAAAAAAAAAAGAATGGAATTTATTTTATTTCATTGTTATTTTCGCAGCCATAGTTGACTTTGTGAAAAAAAAAATTTTTTTTAAATCAACATCAATGAATAAAAATATCAGCATTTTGCAACTGACTAACTTCTGCCATAAAGTTAAAAAAAACAAAAAAAACAAAACAAAACAAAACAAAAAAGGCTTGTTTCACATCAAATTGAATTGGTAAGCTGACAAAAAAATGGGCTGAAAAAACCCCCCAAAAAACTCTTAATCAATACCTTGCAGAGCTCGTGTGAGCACATTGACGAGGGCCTGCATACTCTCCATCCAAATGGTCGGCAGCTCTGATGCCGGAGGATATTTACAACATGCAATGTGAGCGCTCACCTACAGCACAATAACAGAGTCGGGGCAGGCAAGTGGTTAGTCAACAAATTCTTCTTTAGAAAGTTTCATCTTTTTTAAATAATGTTTTTTTTTTTATAAACTTATCATAACAACAATGTAAGATGAAAGGTCTGAAGGAGAATAAAAATATTTGCATTTAATAATTTGAGTATATTAGGATGTAGCATGTCCTCTGTGTGAAGCAAGATCACCTCCCAAAAATGCACTTGAATGGAAAAATGAAAGCAAAAGCTGCAAACCAGGAGAACCAAAGACAACATGGAAATTGACTGTTGGCAGAGACCTGAGAATGGGAGAAATGACCAGGGAGGAGGCAAACATGACGGCACAAGACAGATGCGTGGAGAACCTGAATGGCCCTATGGGTTGAGAGCATGGGAGGAACTAAGTACTAAGTAATAAGGATGTAGCCACACAAGAGGCTTGGTTAGAGAGGTGCCCAAAAATCTCTCCTCTGAATTCTCAAAGTTTTTCTGCTGTTTTTTTTTAAAATGATTTTTGGTTTTTTTAATGTTTTCTTTTGAAGACAAAACTTGGATTTATAAATTTAGGAGGGGGGGGGGGGGGTGTTTGTGTGTGTAGAAGTTAGTGGGAATTCACAAAGACAACAAAAAGAACCACAGTGTGTTAATTTAATTCTATTTCATCCAAAAACATGTCCTCTACAAGTTATAGGACCCATGAAGAATTATTTAAAATAAATAAAACAAAACAAAAATACAGCAGTTCATGCAAAACTCAAATGATTTGCGATGCAGAAAAGATCAACAAGCGTAGCTCAATAGAACATTACAGCAATTCATTTCATAATCAGCCGGAACAAGTTTTAATACGTCTTCCACCACCCTTATCCTATCCCTCTCTATTCCTATCTTTAAGACAAATCAATGCAAAAGGAAAACTCAGAGCGCATGCAGCAAATCAGACAGAATGCTTAGAATCTTTAAAAAAAAAAATGCATTGGTCTCATAACACTTGCTTTAAATGAAAAAAGACGGTAAAATCTGAAAACAGCCTCTCTGAGACTGCTAAGTGAAAAAAAAAAAAAAATAAATAAATAAACACATCAACAGTTTATTAAATCCATATTGTCTAAATTAAAGAATCAGTTTTTAACCTGTTACTGACCTAAGCCAGATGAAATGTAAGGCATAAGAGCATTTAATTTAAAACATGCAAGACAAAGATGATGACGAAGACAGAGACACTCACCGTTAAAGTTCCATACATCTCATAGACTGAATCCGCCAAACTCAGCGCCTCCTTTCCCATCTCCACTCCGTGCACGATGCCAAAATGTCTCTCCAAAGCACATGCCTCTGCATGGTAAATGTCTGTCATGGAACTTGCAAATGCTGACGCTAAATCTCTCAGCACATCCTCATCTTGCGTCACTGCTGATCCAGCATCTGCATCATTACTACTGCCACTGTTACGTGGAATGCTGAGCAAAATTGAAGAAATTTAATGTGAACATAGTAACGACAGGTATGAAGAATGGAGAAGGTGCTAGCACTGGAAGTATATGACATTTAAATAAAATGGTGTAAGTAGTATGCCTTGGAAAAAAAAAAGAGACTGAAGCCACAAAAAGAAAGTAAACCATCCGATGCTTGGAAGTGATTCTCAAAATAATGGCAACATTTCTGTAATACCAATGTGCTTATAATATTGTGATCACAATTTTGACAGTCATGACGAAAGCAGTAAAAATAAAAAAAGATTTTTTAAAAGACTCCAATACTAGTCAGCAAAGAAAAATCGGCAATGTCTTTTTTTTTTGTAAAATAACTTCTGGTTACGGCAATAATGAATGAAACAAAAGCTCAGCAATGTCGCAACATCTTAAAGGGGTTTGGACAATAGACAATGCAACAAGTACTGAGGCAAAAAGCAACTGAGATGGATGGAGTGATATGATCAATGTTGCTGTAAACCACAGCAACGCACAGAGATCCTCCTGGTTGTAGACAATATTTTCTGTGACACAAGAATAAGGGATTTACTCATACAACTGTGCAATGAATCCTTGCCTGATACACAACTGACAGACATGAGTAACATCAAAATCACTTACGTTGAAATTAGAGGAGTAGCCATATTGCCCAACTATAAGTCCCTCCTGTCACATGCCTAACAAAGGAACTGTATCATCCAGGGATGGAACCAGTCACACACAAAAAAAAAACTGAACTTTTTTTGGCCCGCACCATTAATACACAAGTGGCAGATTTGCCCTTCACATCCCCCCCCTCCTCCCCCCCCCCCCCCCAATCCCGGAGAAAAAAAAAATGCCCTAAGACACCTAAAGGCAGAAACAGCTCCCACAAAGATGGAAATCAGTACTGATGCTAAAAATTTTCAGCCTTGCTAGGAAAGGTTAAATTATCAGTTATCAGATGGCGATGGCAGAAATAGTGAAATTCTGCCCAAGGCAATGTTTCAGTTTTAAAGGAAAAGACTCAGTATGAAGTGGAAGCATGGCCCCTTTAAAAGAAAACGTTAAAATAACTTTGGAAATTAGATGGTATAAGTATAAGCTGTCCCAAAATTGTGCCAGAAAATTAACCATCCCCAATCATCACATTATCTAACTTGATGTCAGTGTTAGAAACGTTGTATTTTAGAAAATAAAAATTTTAGAAATGCATTTTTCATTTCAGATTTTAACTACATTTAGCCTAGACTACTAATTTTTGAAGGCAGTGTCATCTTTAACTTTTCATAATACTTCCTTCGATCAGCCAATGTAAACAAACAGAGACCAAGTTACGTAAATGTCTCAAGCATCTGAAAACTGATCTCCTCGACATTTCACAACCTAAAAGTTCAATTCAAAAGCGTTATTACGAAACAAATTTGAGGTTTCTTTTGCTCAGGATTCCAGAGAAATCAGGCAGCCTAAGCAGCGGTAATGAACTGAGAGAAACAGGGTCTCCTTACTTAAGTTACGCTTCAACCAGCCGATGTAAACAAGCCGATAATGAATCCATTCGACAGCATCGAAGGTCAAGCCGATTGGTACTCGTATGCATTTATTGATAATCGCGATCATTAAATTCAACTGCTTTCACAGAGAGTATCGAACGATAATAAGTTAACCAAGTACATTCATGATACCCTCCTCTACTGCCCCAGATGTACCCTCTGGTAAAGCTAAAGCCACGGAAAACAGGATCACGAAAATTTGAAGTGATAGAAATCCGTCCTGGCCCAATTTTTCCCTGATTTTTCTTCTCCGGATTTTTTTCTCAAACTTTTTGGGCTGAAAAATAAAAACCCAGATGTTCCGGAAAAACCGAAACAGGTTCCATCCCTGATCATCATCTCTTTAATTTTGGTTGTTTACCAGGGATTTGGTATAGTAAAGTGCTTGGAGAATGGTGATGACCTTGAATAAACGCTTTATAATAGTTATACTTTTCCTTCTTTTTGTTTTGCTTTGTTTTGTTATTCATATCCCTCCATACCACCTAAGCATAGTCGGGATCCAGCTCCAAGGAGCCTGGAAAAACTCTGGATCACAAGAATTGAAGACAGGCAGATTACATCTGAAGGAGATAAAGTAAGTGAAAACACAATAAACCCAACCCCGAAACAAAACCACAAGTAAAATAAAAACATACACAATGAACTTTCCACCCGCGTCCAGGTTCAAGATGAGGTCAAATCGATGCTTCACAATAAACTGATCAAGGGCCTGTACAATGTGAGTCTGAGGATAAAAAACCAGATCAATAGAAGAATGTTTACAGAGTAGAAGAACCAGATTGTAGAAGAATGTTTATACAGAGGAAGAACCAGATTAATGGAAGAATGTTCATACTCTACAGAGGAAAAACCAGATTAATAAAACAATGTTTATACAGAGGAACCAGATTTATAGAAGAATGTTTATACTATACAGAGGAAGATCCAGATTAATAGAAGAATTTTTATACAATGGAAGAACAAGATTAATTGAAGAATATTTTCAAAACGATACAACATTGTGTGAGGGAAAGTTGCATGATCCACCGAAAGCTAAATTGAATAGAAACTGCGTTTTTTTAAGAACATAAAACAAGGTTGGTCATGGTTATTCTTCGTATGAATTATTAATTAAAATTCCAAGGTTTGATGTTAAGCTTAAAGAAGACCGTTTGTTTTATCTCCATTCATCTTTTCACAATTTTAATTCCATACTCTAACAGGACTTTTGAATTGCCTTGTATTTAACAAGCACAATTAATTATTACCAGTCTAACAGATATAATGTCATCTTGGAAAAGAAAAAAAAAAAAAAAAAGATTTCCAATTACCTGATTCATGACCAAATCATTGAATCGAGACCCGTTAAACTGTTCGCCTGTACAGTCTCCTGGTACGGCTTTCCCGATGTTTTTAATGTTCACCTGAGGTGCCAGGTGTATGTGAGCATAGCTCAGGATTTTACTGACTTGGGGCTCTGCAGTGTTAAAGCCTGGGAAGATTTTTTAAAAAAAAGAACACAACATTAATTAAGAATCTTCTCTAAAACCCAAACAATATTTTTCCTAAAATAGGTCATCAAAATATTATGCATTTAACATTCTCCACAACTATCCTCAAAACCAAATACAGAACTTTCAAGCTATGGTTGTCTACTTAAAACAAAAAAAATTGAATAAAAAGAAAAGGGCCTACAAAAAAACCCTTTATATATCTATTTATTACTAGGAGGTGAGAAAAGAACATTCCACCAAACCAAGTTCAAAACACAACGGCCATTGCAGGATATAAAAATCAACAGAAGCAAGACATGATGATGAGATTCATTCCAACTAATTGTGATTACAGCAAAGATCAACATATATGATAATTTCCTTTTGAAAACTTAAAACAGTTCATGTTCCTTTTTTTATGGAGGTCTGGAATGTGGTGGGGGGGGGGGGGGGGTTTTTTTTTTTTTTTCTCTATAAAGTTCCTGTTTTCACACTGAAAAGTGTGTCAGAGGACAGAGAAATGTGTAAGCTATGTGTACATGCATTACTGTTTAGAGGAAAAAAAACTTTAGACAAATATTCCTATCTCCTGGTTACAGGGCATACTATATCATAATTATCCCTGTGAGATCTATTCTGCTACCTGAAAAAGTGTAATGATTTAAAAGAATGTAAATGTATTAGCAGCTATAAAAGATATCCCTCAAACCACCTTACCAGCCACAAGATGTCTGGCTAACCGCACCAATATTTCAGAGCCAACAGGAGCGTCCCCATTGAGTCCGCCCAATAAAAGAATGTGAGGTTTGTTGTCTTTATGTGCATCTCCCACGGCTGCCATTTTACTAAGGTTCTAAGAACAATGCAAATAAGGGGAAAAAAAGGTGTGTCAAAAGGTTTGAGTGTGGTAGAGCTGTTTTTCTGAATAATTTGATACCTGAACAATTGCTAAAAAAAAGTTTCTGCTCTTAGATTAAATTAAATGCAGGGTTGGACAAAACAAGAAATCAGCACAGTTGACTTAGATTTTAAAGTGAGGCAAATCTTGATTTGATGTCTTGAAAATTAAAAGTGGTTTTAATTAAATTTTTATAATTGGATCAGATTATACTTTCGCTACAACACTGATCACTCCAGAAAGGTCAAAGAAGGTCTGCTATAATTCCACTCCGACTATTTTCAACAGAAGGTTATAAAACAAGCAACTCCTACTCAATGACCTAAAATCCACCTGCTATCCATTGCTTTGGTTAAGAACATCATTATTTTATTATCCTGAGTTATTTCAATGACATGTGATCTCTCAACAACCCTATTTTCCTCATCCCATAGCCAAATATAAATGATCGTTTACAATTTAACATTCATTTACTGATTACCTTTGCCATGTGTAGAGCTGGGATGGTCTTCCCTTGTCTAGTGAGAGCAAGAGATTCGTATTCAACAAACAAAGGGTTCGTTCTGGCCAGATATCCCAAAGACTCTTCTATGAAGTGGCTGGACATATAGTGCTGATTTTGCATGTTCTCCTTGATGTCAAAATCCTTGTCTACAGACCAATGAGCAGCACCCCCCGATTCCAGAATGAAGTTGATGGAAACTGCTGCACCATGTCCAACTTTCACCATGATAGATTGGCTCTTGTAGCCAGCAGCAGAAGCTGTAATAGTGTACGTCCCCGGAGTCAGCAGTCTCCAGAAGTCTCCATCTTTTGCGGAGTAAACTGGGTGATCAATTCCTTGGACAGCGATGCTAGCATTGAAAATGCCATAGCCAGTACCTTTCTCTTTTACAAAACCTCGAACGCCTTTATGCACCTCTGCCATGTAGACAAGCAGAGCGTCTTTGTTGGCCATCCAATATGAAGGCAAGTCCTTGGCACTCGGGAACTTCTTGCAGCCCAGCTCAATTGTTATCTCAAAGCAATTGGTGTACCAGTAATTCCAGTCCTGCATTCCGCCAGAGACAATGTACCACATCCCCCCGTTACTAATGCCATCTTGAAAATATTCATCACTGGCATTCGGGCATGGATGTCCCGTGTGCATTTTGGGGTGGGCAAAGGAGTAGGCCTTTGAAATCTGTTTAAAGATGTCATCATCAGGACTCTTGGAATATACAGGATGACCGTGGTCTTGGCCAGCAACATCATCAAAGGGGTAATTGGCCACCAGTGAGCCTCCGTGAAGGTTGGCAGATAAGACAAAAGGTATTGATTTCACCCACTGCATGACAGCATGTGTCTCCTGTTCTTGTTTTTTATTAATTGGAGAAGTGTGAAACAGACCAGGGAAATTCCTGTTGAGGTCAATGTTGTGGGCATTTGCTCGGCCTACATAAGTATTGGGACCTGGAAAAAATAGGGTGGGTACGGGCATTAAACTAAGAAATAACAGAGGAATATGAACTGAATGACGACAAAGAGCAAATTCATAAGAAATCACCTGATTTTCAAATGCAGTGAAAAAAAGTATAATTTGCAATGATACAGAAGACTTAACTTACAAAAAAAAAACCCCAACTTACTGTTTTAATAAAAGTGGAGAAAAAAAATCAATTTAACAATCAAGACACAGCTAAGAGTTCAAAGACATGACTAAGAAGTCTAGGGTCAATATCTTGACTGCACCTTTCGCCAAGGGTGTGGCCTCATTTTTACACACTTTGAATTTACAAATAACAATAAATAAAAGAAAATTGTGTGTTATTTGTATAAAGATCTCTTTGCTGTGACCTAAATAAATACAACAAACCCATTAAAATCATTGTGTCTATACCTGTGAGAAAGCATAATTTAATTTCATTATTTTAATTTCTAATATAAATGCTTCATTCCTACCCTCAATCGCTATCTCATATCCATCTGGGTTCATTGAGGGCATGATGTGGATTCTGGTTTCCTGAACCATAAGAGTTAAGAAGTCATCAGCACCGTAATTTTCACACAGCAGTTGGGCCAACAACAGCAAGACTTCTCTTCCCACGACTTCGTTACCATGCATGTTGCCAATGTACTTGAACTCTGGCTCTCCTGTAAAAGAAAAAAGAAAAAAAGAATCTGTCATATTGGAAACACATTTCAAAAGACTGAGAATAAATAGTCACAGCTTTGGATATCTATAAGAGCAAATAAATAGCCCATATTTGGTCTCCACCACGACAGGTTTAAAAAAAAAAAAGAAGTCTTCAATCGTTATCATTAAAAAAATAACAATAACATGTTTCTTATCTGATGTTTAGGCACAGAGCAAGCACAAAATAAGGAAAGAATAATTTACAAATATGAAAATGGGAAATGCAAAAAATTGTATTCCATGACATGAAATAAAAGAGCATTTTAGCCCTCACATTGATTTGAATTTTTAGTTGAATAATTTCTCTCCAACATAAATTTGACTTCTTTCTGCCATCTGTTTATGAACAACTTCTTCTTCTTCTTCTTCTTCTTTTTCAATTATATCGACTGACTCCGTGGAACTGAGTATTACTGTTGATGCCGGCATAATTACTGATTCAGGGATTGTATTCCACAGTCTTATAGTGCTGGGGAGGAAAGAACTAAGGTGGCAGTCTAAGTTTGATGGTGGGATATTATAATTTTCTATTTTATTTGGCCTGGTATTTATTTTGTGATATTTGATTTGGTATTCATAAATGGGTTTGTCGATAAGTTTGTTTATACCTTTGTAAAAGGTCATGGTTTTTACCCTAGCCCTTTGTTTCTCTAAGGGAATCCATCTTAGTCTTTCCATGTTAGTTTTTGTGCTACCATTTGTGTATTCGTAATTATTTGTTATAAAGCCTGCTGCATTCGTTTGGACCTTTTCTAATTCATCTATCTGTTTTTTAGTATGACGGTCCCACACACAACATCCATAGTTTAGTATTGGTTTCACTTTCGTATTAACACATTTTTCCTTGATAACTTTTGGACATTTGGTTAGATTCCTTTTTAGAAAAGCTAAAGAGGCATTTGCTTTCTTACATATGGCATTAGTGTTGCTATTCCAGTCAAGTTTGTTATCTATTGTTACCCCTAGGTATATTTTGCACTTTTAGTTTCATTTAGTTTCTCGTTGCGTATTGTATATTCGTTTTTTATTGGTTTATTATGTTTGTTAGTTATTACCTGGCATTTTTCAGGATGGAATTCTATTTTCCAATTTTTCTCCCATTCTTGAAGTGTTAAGATCATTTTGCAATATTTTACAGTCATCTATGGTTTTAAGTTGTCTATGCAGTAAGCTTTCATCTGCGAATAATCTTAGTTTAGTATTAGGCATTTACGGGATGAGTTTTGGTCTATGTCATTTATGTATATTAGGAAGAATAATGGGCCAAGGACTGTCCCTTGTGGGACTCTTGACAAAACATCCCTTTTATCTGATTCTACACCTTCTACTGTTACTTTTTGTTCCCTACCTGTCAAAAATGAATCAG
>JBCIKM010074726.1:0-14926 GCA_039654465.1 Melibe viridis | reverse complement strand
TGTTCAACATTATCCCGTTATCTTTTGGCATCCCCTCCCTTGTTATTATCAATAATTGATTGATTGCATTGTATATTGTGTTTTGTATTGGTGAAGGGATATATATTATTTGTTATATAAACATTTTTATCTTCAAACCTCCCTCGACTCGTTGAGTTGGTTACTTTTGTGTTGTCGGGGTACCTCTCGGATTCCTTAAAGAGTTCAAACCTGGTTCCGCAACCGCATAAGGGTTGCGAGCGGGCTTTGGATCGACACAAGCCCTTAGTCTGCAAGTCATACAAAGGTTGCAAACCCAACATTGTGTCAATCATCCTGAAACATTATTTGCATAGGTACAATTTTCTGTAGTTTCAATTGTTCTTAGCTTTTCCATTCTTGCCTCTGAAAGACACTTTTTCCCTCTGCGTCTCTCCTCCACTTCCATGGTTTCTTCTTTTCACCTTTGCTTGCAGGCCAATTTGAAAGCCGACAGCAACTTTTCCTGCCCATCCTGCGGTCACCCAGTGGTCAGTGAAGCCCACATTCAGACAGTCAAGGCCCACGTCAACCCTGGACAGTCGCACACAGACAGGACGACGGCGCCATCTTGATATAGCTAGGGGGGGGGGGGGGGGGGGAGAGGGGAGGGTGGGACCTAGTCAGGGAATACACTACCTTCTCCATTCAGGCTTGTGCTTAAGGTGACAGCAAATGAAGAAAAGAGGAGCAGGCACTGGGAATAGATGAAAATGAATAGAAAACAGTATAGACACAGTGCCGAGGTGAGTCAAAGCCATAGAGTGAAAGGTGGCGGATGGCTCAGTTGGTAGGCCCGCTGCTCTGGCAGTGACCAGGCGAATCGATGCCGTGGCAGGTCCTGGGTTCGATTCCCTCCTCTAACGTCTTCCTGTTTTTGTCCTTTGTCTCTATGGCTTTGACTCACCTCGGCACTGTGTCTGTACTATTTTCTATTCATTTTGCTTAAGGTGACAGGAGGGGTGTTTTTGTTATATTGTCACATTGCTATGTTTACTCTCCGTGAATTCAGTTTGACTGAAGGGCCATTACCGGAGGCAGGAGAAGGGTGTTTATTTTGTGTCATTACTGTGTTTTTTCAACTGAGGCCACTTACCCCAGGCAGAAGGAAAAGGGTGTGAATTTACTACTCTACATTGCTTTGTGTACTGACCTTAAAATTAGATTGACAGAGATAGCTATTTTCATTTCAAAATTATTTTATTGAACAAGCAGAAATGCCTGGCATTGCCCAAGGAGGATAAAAATGCACACAACATTGAAAGCTTGAGGAAAGGACCCCTCTCCTGCACCCCTCCTCCTTCCCGCAACCCTTCTTCCCAAATACACCTCTTCCTTCCACCCTCACCCCTCCTCCCACTCACGTACCCCCCTTCTTCAGTAACCCCTCCTCTCACTGTATCATCATCCCTCCCGCAACCCCTACTCCCTCCTCAAATGGAACCAAGCCAAAAGTAACTTTTCCTTTTTCCTCAAGGCCAGAGAAATGACGAAATTTACATGCCATTTGCCCTGAAAAGATGGTACTAATTTTAAAAATGACATCAAACATCTTTGTAATGATCATTTCTATCTGCTTTCATCAACTGTTGACAAGAGCTTTCAGCTTGAACTGTCCGATATTGTCGTTTTCTTCGTAGACTTTTTCTATTCTTTTTTCGATGATGCTCTCCGCACATGGATGACATAGAAGTCTAAAAGTAAAACAACTACGGTTACACCTTCGAACGGGAATTCCCTGTAATCCAATGTGTGCAAAACTTGCTTTCAACACAGATGTGGGACAAAATTCCAAGCAGTTTAGTCAAGGTGAACTGCACTGCAAATTTGGAGCAAGCCGCTCATTTGCTGCGCACACGTGTGTAAAAAACTAAGGACTAGAACCCCACCATGACCTTCTCGGGTTATGAGAAACCTATGGGTAAAATTTGGTCCTGATCCATCATGCCGTTTGGAAATGTGTAGCTTACAGAAAGACAGACAGACTTGCTTTTAGTAATATGGATTAATTTTACAGTCAGTAAATGGAATGTGGCATGCCAAGAAACCCCACATCAATGGCTGTGGCTCTGGGACCACGTCTCTAGATCACACAGACCAAATGATACACAGGCAGACAGACAGATTCTATTAAAAGGACGGAGAGCAAATTTATTGCCATCATTTATTTTTTTTTGTTAATGGATTTTTCATTCTTTCATTTGTTCAATCATTCAGTGTTTGTTTCCAATGGAAAGATTTCAATCATTTGTGAATATTGTGAAAGATTTATGCATTCGAAGGAGAAGAAGAAAAGAAGAGAGGAAGGCAGAGAGAGAAAGAGAGGGAAAGAGAGAGAGAGAGAGTGTGTGTGTGTGTGAGATTTTGAGTCTTTGCGTCTATTTATCTCGAAAAGATGTACATATTATGGATCTTTGGTAGGATCTACAATCCTGGGAATAGGATAAGTCTGTGTATCCACCATGGAAAGTTTTTATATGGCAGGGTGTTATGCATCCTTTTTAATAAAGAATGAGTAGGTATCAAAACCAAACAGCTGCATCGCTCTGTCTGCCCTTCATTCGCTTCTTCAGGAACCCACCAGGACTTACTCATACTCACTCTCTTCTTGAGCCTTTCTTATTTTGAGAGAAAGAACTTTGTCACAGAATGGTAATATTTGACAACACTACTAACACAGACAATAGTCAAAACAGTACAAATGAAGCTTATCTATCACAAGAAGAAAGTAGACAACAATAATCTAGCTCTTTTTAAGAGAAAGACAGGTTAACCATTTATTCATACCATTTTTAACACCTACATAAAAAAAAGAAATAATGAAAGTAATACTATGATTAGACAGATCATAATAATAATATGACAGACCAAAGGAACACATTATTCGTAGTAGTATTAAATTATTATCATTGTTATTATTTATCACATGAGTAAGAACTGAAGAAAGGAGATCTGAATGCATGCATGAGTGGAAATACATTAGTACAGTGGAGTATTTTGTCCAATGTCAGATGGTCAGGATTGCGTAAACCATAAATCGTGTGACATGTCTGCTCCCTGCCTTGGCTTCGACACATGAAGGCACTACCTGTCGTAACGGTAGTCAATCCCAATGGCACAGTTTGGAAGACGGACTAGCTCATCCAGTGCCCAAGAAAAATAAATAGTAGTGATTCAACTTGTATTTACACTAATCAGACTTTAGACCCATAAATACTCAAAGACAAAGCATTCATCCACAATACTGTCACTGGGGAAGATTTGTTTGTTTATTAATTGTTTGTTTGTTTATTGGAAGTTTTAGTGGAGCCCAGGTTAAAGTAAAATGATAGAATAAGTTCAAAGAGGGAACAGATCAAACCACAAACAGCAGAGAGATGATTGCACACTAAAAAATAAACATCATCTCTCAAAACACATATTGACACCACAGAGAGATGATTTACAACGACAAAAGCTATCATCTCTGCTTACAAAAATAAGCAAATCACCCACAACAGCAGGAAAGAAACAGGATCTTTAAACCCCCTTTGTGTACAAAAGTACGCAGTATGTTTCACTTGTGACCCCCCCCCCCTTTTTTTTTTTTGTCCTCTGGAACTACTTTGGCCCTTTCATCTTCTTGTCATAAAACAGCAGTGCCCGTGCTAGCCTGGAATAATGATTGGTCTGTTTAGTGATAGTTTTCATGTGCCACGACACATGAGGATCATGGTCATAGAGGGGCCCAGGGAAAAGTAACACAGTGTATTGTAATAGTTTAAAGAGAGAACAAGTTAAACCTCAAACAGCAGAGAGATGATTTACACAAACAAAAAAATATCGCCTGTCAGATCACACGAACACCACACAGATGGGGCACCATGCAGTGCAGGCACATCTCCAGATTGGAATCCCACTCCAGACAATTGACAAAGACAAACTTCCTTGTCTGTTTGTTTATTGGTGGTTTTAGGGCCCCACAACACACGGGGGTTATAGAGGAGCCCAGAGGGACAAACTTCCTGGTCTTTCCTTTATCCCTTGGCTTTTTCGTAGCATCAATCATGTGAAAATAAGCTAAAACAGCAGTCTCACCATACCATATATTCATTTTCTCACAAATTTTTAATGAAAGTCGGTGGCAATATAAGAAAATCTATTATAAAATAAACAATTAAAAATTTTCTCTCGCAAGATTATAAAGAAAAAATATAGGCATCCCTTCTATATCATATCATTGCACAAATTACAGAGTGAAAATAGCAACAAAATCAAAGCGCTCAGTGTAGTTCAACCTTTCATAACATTCACAAGGGCAATTATTTATCCATTTAATATGTATCTATCTGAAAAACAAAATGTATCTTTAAACTAGATGGCCTACACATGCAGAACAGCAAATACCGATATACTGTACCACTCAGAGAACTCTAGATATGTAAAAAAAATTTCCCCCTTTTTAAAAACAATACAAATAATGATAAGAAAGCATCAAAAGAAATTATGTGAGCACACGGCAGTGACAATTCCAGACAGCCAGCAATAGCTGGACACAGGGCACACAATACACTGGGATATCTTTGGTGTGAATATTTTTGCAAGAGTAAGATTTAGATTTATTATGGTGAATAGTGAAATATTGAGTGATGTGATGCACAAAAAAAATAAAATAAAGACTTTCTTCAACCTGTTTTAGAGCGTAGGTACAATAATCTTGTTTTGATCTGTGGATAGTGCAGTGAGAAAACTTTCACTAGTCAACATAAGGAGGAATGGAAAGGACGCCTTCAGAACAAAATTGAAAAGTCTTTGGCAACATCGCATTTTGAAATAAAAATGAAAAGGAAACTTGAAAAAAAAATAATTTTAAAATGCCCTAGAAATCAGGTTGATCCAGGGCTGGCTCTTCCCCTGCTGTAAGCAGTACGAGTAGGACTCTTCTTGTCTGTGGTTGATGCAGGTGTTGAGGATGAAGTTCACTGGCTGTTATGCTTCACTTTGTCATACACACAACATGAAAAAGGGATAGTGAACAAAAGAGTCACATCTACTGACACTGACATACCATCGCACCAGTGGAGCTCATTGAACTGAACACAAATAACAAACAGGGGTATGAGAGTCTTGAGTGGCCAAACGGACACAGCTAGAGCAACTTAAGTGGAGTTTTAGGCTGGCATCACAAGACAAAAAAACAGATTTGATGTGAGCTCAAATATATATAAATAAGATTGTAAAAGGACAGACCCACAGATAAAAAATCTAAAGAAAGACAATTAGAGGAGAAATAAATAATCATCTTTGCAAAACTAGAAGTGTTGGGGTGTAATTAAAGAATAAATATATTTCTGTCAACCTGAGCATGATGAGTATTCCACCCCGTGTATTCAATACTCAAATTTTCAGTATCAAAGTGTCACTTTGATGAACCACCTGAGTTGAATTAACGGTAAGAAAACTGACTGTAGTCACTCTGGGTTGTTCAAGCAGGCTTGGGTAAAGAGAGCCTCACAGTGATTAGACGTTGCTCTGATGTGGTTAAAACCATGTGCTGTAGGGAACCTTTTCGTTCCGACCACAGCACAGTAGAGTCTTAATGGATGAATTTGATTGTCTGTTTGTCTGCCTTTGTCAGAGAGCCTTCCAGAAGGAAAATCACGTGAGGTGAAGAATTGCATTTACAGAGCATGTATCCACAGCCTTCATCATACTCTCAGGCCTGAGATTTAACAACCGCCCGCTTGCCAATGACCCCTAAAAATGGTGCCTGGCGAGCTCCATAAACAGTACTCCTCGCCCAGCTGACAACTGTTAAGGTTTGTTAGGACGTGAGGCAGAGTAACAACAAGTTACACTGTTTTTTTTTCATTCCAGAAAAATCAGCACCACCGACCCTGATTCCCTGATTAAGTTTCCTTGTAGCCTGCCCCCCTTTTTTCATACAGTTTGTATTTTAGCTAATTTTAGTGCCAGTTACATTTTTTTTATTTGTCCTACCTGAGAGAAAATTGACAGTCAACATTATGATCATATACTAAGTACTTTTCAAGTACCAACTTTGTCCATAATATTTATCTTTCAATGTAGTTGTAATCATGATTGTGCTCAACAGGTACTGATTTAGAGCGTTTTTTTCATGCCCAATACTTTATCTATTGTTGTCAAAATGTTCACTGTCGCTGATTCAGAATCTTGACAAGTTCAGGTTTTTTTGTTTTTTTTTTAATTTCCCACCACGCTCTTCTACAGTCTCTCTTTCTCGAATTTGATCTCCATTATATCTTTTGTGGAGAAATGAAGCATCCTGCCCTTTTTATTTTACATAATCAAAAACTCGCCCCAAACGATACAGAACTTCGGAATGGGGAATGCAGCCCCTTCAGATAATCTGCAATATTAATTGTTATGATCTAACACCAAAGTCTAATATCATATGGTGCTGTCTCTGACAGACTTCTATACCAAAGCATTTCAAATAATTAAAACATTGATTCTTATCATCCCTTCTGTTTATTGGTGGTTTTAGGGCCCCAAGACACACGAGGATCATAGAGAAGCCCAGGGGAAAGTAAGAAGATGATAGAATAGTTCAAAGAGGGAACAGATCAAACCACAAATAGTAGAGAAATGATTTACAGTAAAAAATAAATATCATCTCTTAAAATACACATCAACACCACAGAGAGATCATTTACAATGACAAAAAATATATCTCTCATTACAGAAATAAGCAATGGCCATCACCCATAAAATAAGACCCAGGATCTCTAAACCC
This sequence comes from Melibe viridis, assembly GCA_039654465.1. Classification (NCBI taxonomy): domain Eukaryota; kingdom Metazoa; phylum Mollusca; class Gastropoda; order Nudibranchia; family Dendronotidae; genus Melibe; species Melibe viridis. The sequence continues at coordinate 8,151 of JBCIKM010074726.1, read as the reverse complement.
CCTTTGTGTAACTCAGTACGTTTAACTTATCACCCTGGAGTTATGTACTAAAATGCATGAAATAAGGGATGACCACTGAGTTGCTAACAAGACAACAAAAACCAGATATCGCTGAAAAGGGGAAAAAGTAAGATGATAATTTCAGTGTAAATGGTAAGAAACAAAAGGAGAGGTGCCAACAAGGGACACCCACAAACTGCCCGCAAGATCATATTTGAACAGCCACCTACTGGTTATACGTGGGGCATAAACAAATCAATCAAATCCGAAATTAAAGTTTTTCTAAAATTGATATGCAGAAACTATTGTGATTAGTAGGCGCCACTTTGTCGGTACTGCCGTAAGGAAGTCCAGACAACCGATCACCTCGCCCTCGATTGCGACGTAACGAGGCTAGAGGGCGGCTAGGAAGATTGGGTGGACACACACAGGATTCAGGCATGAGACGAGAGATCGGGAAAATTGTCCCCAATTATTCTCTCGAGTCAAACGATGTAGGTAGGTTGTGATTAGTACGCTACTAAAGCAATAGCATTATACTCATAGCTATATTGGTATTAGCAATAATAAGACTGCATTTTGATAAAAAAATTTGACAATCTTAAATTTTTTTGGGCAACCTCAAATTCCTAGATAAGGAGCCCGGCTGGCTCCTCAGCCCAGCTTGCTAAATCTCAGACTTGTACTCTGTGGGCTAAACAATGCCATAACCCCAGCCAGACATCCAACATATAACACAAATAACAAAACAAGCAACCTATTAGGCATGTTACAGCTTGAGAGGGTTGGGGATAGTGACAACAACAACATTAACAAGAATGTGGTAAAGAGCCTCATCAATTGCCCGGCTATACATTAGATGGCAAAGGTAGGGGCTGAACTCATTCTTGTCATCTGAATTTGAGTCCCTCTTCCAGATACTTGCAAACCTTGTTGTTGCATGACTTTCATACTTAGCGAGTTGTGTTCACCACTTGACCAATGCCACCCATAGCCAGGCATTGGGAAGGATGCGGTGTATAAGGGCTGCTAGTAAGTGTCTCTGTGTAAGTGAGTGAGTGTTACCCAAACATCAGCTAACACACATAAGACAATACATTAGTAGAAAGATGAGGTAGAGGACAGAAAAACAATACACGACAGGATACAGAATCACTTTATGTGGAGAAGGTAACAAAAATAGGCAGCGACAGTCATATTTCCCCCAACAAATCCCATCTCCGATTTACCAAAGCGTTACTGTACATAGTTAAAGTTTTGCATACAAGTTAGAGAGGCTTAAACTAAAACAATTACAATTTTTAAAAAACCCAAAACCCAACATTCTTGAGTTATCACAAATACCCTTAATGTTAAAGCGCAGAATGTTGACAAATCTATCAATCAAACAATTAAGGCACATTGAATCAATCTTTGGGAATAGAGACAACAGTGAACTTGGGTCGCTTATCCAAGAAGCAATTATCCCTCTATCTCTATGGTACAGTTATTATGACAAACATGACTTACATAGATATCATCAACAAACCATAGATGTTCTGAACAATTAATTATATTGCGGTGGATTTTACTTGATCAAGAGACACAATCGGCTCTGTGTGAGTCTCACATACAATCAATATCAGAACAGACAAAACCCTGTAGAGTGGTGGGAGGATGAGCATCAATTATTCAGTGTGTGCAGCCACTATTCCTGGCGCAAAAAGCTATGTAATAACTTGCAATGTGAGTATGGTAAATAAGTACTTTTAGTAGTTGACAACGACATTAAAACATGTTATACAGATCAGCAACATTTGTCGATTGCAATTTACCCTACAGAGGTTGATGGAATGAGATGAGATTTGTCCTTTTCTGGGATAAAAAAAAAAGATAGATTTTTTTTAAAATGGAAAGAAAATCCTTGAATTTCCTTCTACAGGAATTTTTTCTCTCAGGTGTGCCCCAGGTGAAGACTGGGACAACCCAGGCTTCGTCCTAAATGGAGAGCTACAATGTGAAAGTCATGATTCACATGGTCGGATTGAAGCCCACACTCTCTGGCATGGAAGTCTCCAACATTTGACCAACTAAACCACTGTACCCACAAGATGTAACCAAACATGAATTTTATAGTGCAGAGTAGACAAAAGATAGGAGTGCCTTGAAAGTCTCATTTTTACAATGGCTCAGCGACATAAGAAAAAAATCAATGATGATTATCATGATACAGATATTGCTAATGATGATAATGATGGTGATGATAATAGAGATATTGCTATTGATGATAATGATGGTGATGAAGTAATATGATTATGACTGTGTGAACAAGCCCAGGATGATGACAATGAAAATGAGTATAACCAGGCCATGTATGTGTAAAACCCAATCGATCCCATGATGCAACAACAAGAACAAAGACACAGGAAAAGGAGCAGGTGTCAGAGACCGTTGCTAGGATTGACGTTTAAAGTGTGGCTGTCAGGCTCTGTGTTGGCTGGAAAGGTAACCTCACCAACATGTGGCCAATCTGTGCAGTCAATTTCTTGCCGCAGCTTCTTGTGTGGGGGCGGTTGGTGCTTAGCCAGGCGGCGCATGACAGAGTACAGTCCCTTGAACCAGCCACTGGAGATCACAACCCACTGTGGGAGGGTAAAATTTGTGCCGGTCTTAAGGTCATAGGTCAATAGGGTCAAATGTTCAGATAGTCATGGCTACTAAAATTAAAAATCAACTGAAATACTCACACTTTTGCTGCTACAGTGCCATTACATGGAAAGAAATGCATAAATTAGGGCATTTTAATTTAGCAAAGCAAACTTAAACTGGCATCAAATAAACTTAAATAAAAAAAAAAAACCTTGCCACACATAAAACAATGAGTAAAACACATCGATTGTTCTTGCTTTTTATCTGTTTTATGTAACTTATCAACAGCTGAAAATATGCTTGAATTTGTGTTGAATGCTTGCCTACCTCCAGCAAGGTTGAAACCAGCATGAACCCCACAGCAAAGGCAAAGATACTGAGACGGAATTGTAGAGGCGTGTCCTGCAACGGTTTCATCTGTTGTGGAGGGTGAGAGAAACAAACTTCAGTTACACTGTCAAGTAATTACTACAAGAAAAACAAGAATAAAAAGTAGGAAGAATCATATTATTTCTTCCCCTTATGCTAATAACCAAATCGCCTTGTGTAAGATCAACATTGTATGTTTGATGTAAAGTAAAATTTCCTTTATTTTATCCCAAAATAGATATTTTTCTCTAGGGTCTATCTCAAGAGAAGTCAGCCACAGTCTGATATGTATGATTGCCTCAGTGAGAATCCAACCAACACCATTTGGTGCAGAAGCCAGGCCTCATACCAACTGAGCAAATGTGAGATCTTCTAAATATCTCCCACCTTCAATTTACATATACACAATTACCAGGCCATGATATAATGAGAAGTCATCAGAAATGCTACTTGATTTTAAAATGCTGTGGATACCATAAGAATTCTGTACAGTGAGTCATGGTGATGAGAAAGAGCATTCAACTACTCTGTAAAGGATATCTCCACAGCTTTAAGTTGTGATTAACGTCATACAAAACTAGGGTACTCAAAAATAAGGGAACTCACTATACAAAACTATAATAGTTACAAGACAAAAATAAGGTACTTAGCCTTACCAAACTAGGGTACCTGAGCTCATTCTATATGACAAGAAAAGTCAAAACAAAACTAGAAAAGACATATTACAAAACTAGAATTTAGTCACACTACCAAACTAGAATATTACACAAAAAAGCTGGGGTAGAGTCCTGTACTACAAAACTAAAATATAGTCACACTACCAAACAAGAATATTACCAACAAAAAAAAGGGGTAGAGTCCTGTACTACAAAACTAGAATATAGTCACACTACCAAACTAGAATATTACACAAAAAAGCTGGGGTAAAGTCCTGTACTACAAAACTAGAATATAGTCACACTACCAAACTAGAATATTACACAAAAAAGCTGAGGGAGTCCTGTACTCACACTCATGAAAGACATGACGGGTGCCAAAGGCTTCAGCAACAGGAAACTGGAGAAGGCAAACAGCAGGACCAGGTCCAACAGGAACAGCACTGCAATGCACATTTATCATGAATAAATTAACAATTAAATAATAAATAAACAAGTAATATAAATAAACAATTAATTAATAAACAAATAAACGCAATTTTGCTTCCTAAACACCAACACCAAAAAATATAGAGGAAGAGCAATCACAAGCCTCTGTGTCACACGCAGCATCAATATAAAATAGATCACCAACTATAACTTGAAATAATAGAACCTGGAAGAGCTAGGAGATATTGCTCAACAACACAAACAATTACGGGTTCATCAAACACAATATGAAGGAAAAACCCAAAGCTCCAAGGTCTGTCGACCATTCCAGTTCAAGGCAATAAGTCAGTAAATCATAACAAAGGTCATATTTTGTCTTTCATGTTTGTCCGAAGGGAAATCTAGGATAACCCAGGCATCAGCTGTAGAGCAGCACGGCAGAGGCATGATAGCCTCAATAGGACTCAACCCACACCTTTCTGCCTGGGACTCTGATGTCTAACTGACTAAGCTCACGGAAATGATATGATTGAGATGGTTTGGGGTTCTTACCATTGGTGTAGATGGGTTTGCGGAAAGGCGGCCCCTGGGAGAAGGTGAAGGCCACAGAGATGTACATGTAAGAAGACAGGATGAATATGGTGGTGCTCTCCCAGGTCAGCGTCTCCACGTCGCCCGAATCCCCCACCAGGGAGGATGATGATGACGTGCTGTTGGCTGTGTTGGGAACATAGAACCTGATAAGGGGGGGGGGGGACAATATACAGTGATAAATCTCCATTGAAACAAAAATAAATATGTCATTTGGAAATAATATCCAAATGTGAACAACTTTAAGCAGTGCCTTGGTTACATTGCACCTAGATCAGGATGTTGAACAATTCTTTCTACAGCTCATCCAGACTTGATTGGTCTTCATGGCTCTTACACTTTCACAAAGACAGTAAAACTGTCTGACAGTCTGTTTACAATTATTGTGCAGCGCTTGGCAAAAAGTGCTTTTAAAATACCAGCAAGCTCTCCATTCTTTCAATAGTCAGAAAAGCAGAGCTTGTCATCATCTACCAATTGGCAAGCCCAGTCGGCTGGCAAAGAATGTGCGCTAGTCTAGTTAGTGGGTGGAATCAGCAGAGCTTGCTGTTGTATTGTAAGAATGAAAATAGAAACTCAAGTGGCCTTCTATGTCTAATTGAAAGTTAAAAACTAAAACTATACAGCCATTCTAGGCTTTGTATTTTCTCCTGAGCGAGATATTTGGTGTTTTAGACATAAAAAAACATATTCTCTCAGATTGTTCTAATTCTTCATGCTCAGAATTTTTTCTCTTTGGTAATGTTGCACCATTCACTTGGAGGAGCAGCCTCTTGGAGAGAATGAGTTCAGGTTGATTTAAAAATCCTTTGCTGTTTCAAATTCTTGGGTCGTGTAACCTTAGCTCCGTTAGTATTTGAGTTCTTCATATCATGATTTCTTATCACAAGGTCATGTGATCCTACTCACGGCTGTGCCTGAAGGTAGAAGAATCCGGACAGCTGGAAGCCTGTGACCAACATGACCTGCACCACGATGGAGACCAGGTTGGACGGCTTGACCAGGCTGCCAGGCGGCTTCTGGCGCACCAGGCGGTGGAAGGCTCCTGTGTTGCCCACTGTGGCAGGTATGGGCAAGCATGGGAGTCAAACAGTGGAGGGGGAGGGGGGGGGGGGAGAAAATATTAAAACATAACCTCTTCTAAAAACTTTTTTCTGCTTAGGTCTTAAAACTACAACAACAACAACAACAATAACAAAAGTAAAGCATGACTAGTACACCTACTCTTAGATCATCATAGCTGCAAAACAGTTTCATTATTTTGAAATAAAACATGGACATATAATTTTTTTGGGTGGGAGAAATTCAATAGTGAATGATTATTTGTTGACTGTGAGGAAGAGCAGGGTGTGTATTAAAAATTTTAAAAAAAATAATTTACATGCTAGATTTTTCCTAAAAAAAAAAAAGAAAAAGAAATATTCACAAGAATTCAAGCTATGACTCTTTCTATCATTTTCAATATCCCTAGAAAGTCCCTTATTTTCATGATATAGTGCATAAAAATTGGTTAAGTATGAGAGAGAGAGCTGCCGAGAGAAGTTCATTTTTATTTTTACAACTTTCTTAATACTTAAATAAGACACTGACATGCTGTATCATCCCAGTTGTGGTTTGAAACTGTACAATACTCACACCAACCCTCAGGACTTACACAGGATGGCAATGGAGGTGGTGATGACTAGGTCCACATACAGAAACTCCAGGTCAGACAAGTTGGTCAGGTACTGTAAATACAGCAAACAACCCATTAGACCAAAAAATATTGAACAGTCGAACTAAGCATTGAATAATGAACAACTATAGAATAGGATAGGACAGGCTCCGATTGGAACAGAAATTAAGAAATAAATGAAAATGGGATTGGACAGGCTGCAGACAATAGAAGCCGCAATGAATGTCACAAAGTCTGCTCTGGACTAAAATCCACAAGGGAAGAGAAAAGTCAGTTGACTAAAACACTTTGTGATGAAGCCGAGGCAGCTCAAATGTAAAAGGCAGAGCTGACAAAGACCTGTAAGAATCGTGTGATTTGGAGGAGTGTTGTGGCTGCCCCATGTTCACAGCAGAATCAAGAGATATAAGTCAAGTCTCTTCTAAGCACTATCTGTGCACCATTTCTTTGATTATCATCTATATCCAAGTGTCTTCTCCCACTCCAATCACTGGGGCCCAGCACTACAGTTGATGCCTGGGTTGTCCCAGTCTTCCCTTGGGACAGACTCTTAACATACATTTCCCTTATGGGAGTAATAAAGGAAATTTTATTTATTTTATTGATTTGTATTCACTCTTCAAACACGAATGACTCACAGTGTAGAGGATGAGGACTGAAACAAACTGGATGAAGCTGTACAGGGCCATGTACTTGAAGCAGCCAAAGGAGGTCACCAACGCAGCACGGCCTTCCCTGGGGACGGACACATAAACCATAGATCTAAAATAAATACACACTATATCAGTTTTCAAACAAGTTCATATGAAATAGGAACATTTGACCCTGTTCATTAACGATACTGATATAAACCTGTGAGTCTCCATTGAGTTCCCAAGTGACACACCATGGATAAAAACATATACAGACTGTTTAAACATGTGAGTCTACATCGAGTTTCATGTGAGTCTACATCGAGTTTCAAAGTGACACATCACAACACACTATAGAGGAATTCACAAACACAATCTTAAATTTTAATTACCAACAGGTCTATATTGAGTTTCAAACTAACACAGCCCCACACACCAAAGACGCTATTTGCAATAACTGTGACCTACATGGAGCTTCAAACTGACACACCACCACCACTACAAACATATGGTCTTGGTCAGGCACAACACAGCATGGCCTACCTAATGGTGGTGCCAACACATTCGATGTTGTTGACACGAGAGGTGAATGGAGCGGCCACAGAAGCCTCTGCCTCGGACAGAGAAATGCCAGCGTGGGCTGCCTTCAAAGCCTGTCACCGGGTAGCAGGAGGAATACATGGGGGTAGCGTGAAGAATACACAGGATAGTATAAGGAATGAATTGGGGTTTCATGAGGAATATATCGTCATCATCCATGAAAACTGTGGTATGTCAAAAATATTACTTTTCAGGAGCAAAAAAACATGATTATTGTGACTGATACAATAACAAACTACATATTTTAAATGTTAAATAGAGAGAAAACAAAAACAATATATTCCTAGAGCACCAAGCGAGTTAGATCTGCAAAGGGAAATAAATGCGGTATTGCAAAAAAAAATTTTCATAGAAATTGACCTATTACAGTTTTCCTGGACTGCAACGCTATATAGCATAAGGACTAAATTGGGTTTTCATAAGGAAAACAAGGGATGGCGAAATGAATACATTGAGGTAGCATAAGGAATAAAATGGATATACAGACAATAGTGGTATGAGAGAGAGAGAGAGAGAGAGAGAGAGAGAGAGAGAGAGAGAGAGAGAGAGAGAGAGAAAGAGAGAGAGAGAG
>JBCIKM010074615.1:0-14928 GCA_039654465.1 Melibe viridis | reverse complement strand
TGTGTACAAAAGTACTCCGTACGTTTAACTTGTGACCCTGCAGTCATGTACCAAAAGGCATGAAATAAGGGATGAGCGTTGAGTTGCAAACAAGACAACAAATGGAGACTCCCACCAACCACCCGCATCCCACCAACCACCAACTACCCGCATCCCACCAACTACCCGCATCCCACCAACCACCCGCATTCAAGCATGCAGATTTTATACCTAGCTTTTGAGAGTCAGAGTTTAAGGGTCAGTTGACGACAAGCTCATTCTGCCTGGGAGTTATGTCACAGTCACAGTGAGGGAATCAATGCCTGGCTGAAATCATCTTCCCATTTTTCCTGGTGTCATCCCGCTTTGGTTAAACAGATTGTATTGTACTCTTACAAGGCTTTTTTGAAAAGTAAATTCATGAAATAATTTCTGATAAAGTCTCCATTCTTGACAACAAAATTGAATTTGATTTTTTTTATTTCATTTTGTTTATTAATTAATTTCCAAAATGTGTCAAATATCAAACATTGGTAAAAAGTCATTGCCATAAAATACAATTGTTTTTCAACAATTACCACAATTTCATAACACACTCACATAAATATATACAGTGGTACACGCTTGGATAAACACACTCTCACAAAGAACTGATAGTTATAAAGAAAAGATTTTGAAGCACCTCAGGAGTTAATATAGAAAAACAAACTGATATAAAGAACTACTAATACAAAGAACTCATTTTGAATCTCCCAAGCTGTTCTTCAAATCAGTGCTATACTGTACCAGAATCATCACTTTAAGAACAACACAAGTGTACCTGCATATTGTAAAAGATGAATCAATATCACAATAGGAAAATCTTTCACCCTAGCTAACTATCCCACTCAGTTACAACTGACTCCATCTCTCTTTCTCTCTCTGTGTCTCACTCCCTTGTTGCATTTTAATTCTCTCTCTCTCTCTCTCTTGTTATTTGTGTGAATGTGTGTTTTTCTTTTCCCAGCTCTATTTTTTTAGTGTGTTGTATTATGCCATTTACTCTCTGTCTCTCTCCTCGCCAGCCTCTCTCTGTCTCTCTCCCCCCCCCCCCCTTTCCACCATTTCTCCCCTCTATCTGTCTAAGTGTCTCTCCCTGGCACAGAAGTTTGGGATTTCTGAGAGTCCCAATGGGAAACCAACCTGACAAATAGGGATTATTTTGTGTTTCTTATGAGCTGTGAGTTTTTTTATATTGCTTCGAATACTTTGACATAGAAGTAAAAACTATTATCTGGAGTTCATGCAAGAAAAAAGCATCAGTTTGAATTCTATTGTGTTTGTTGTGATAAGATTTCAGTGCGTAGTTGGCTTTTGTTTTAATTTTTGCTTCCTGGATGTGTTTGCTGTGTTAGAGACTGACTGTAATTTGTACTGGGTGATCACAATAGAAATAAAAGTTGTAGAGTGCCTTCCACTCATTACTCTATTCAATATGAGTTGTCTAACTATGATGACAAAGACTTGTCAGACTCTGATAGCGATTTTAGCTTCAGTAGTAGTGATGAAGGTAGAGTCTCTGATGCCAGCAGTGATGGGAAAACACCCGCTCCTGGTACCTCTGGAGTTTCAACACTTGTATTATAAGCTACCCATCTGCCAAAGGTAAAAAAAGAAGACCTGAAAAGCCCCAAGCCTGAGATAATGAGTGGAGGCAAGCATCTCAGGAGTCTGAGACCATAAATTTTTTTCAGATTTGTACCTATGAATCCACCAGGTGTAAATCCAAATATCATCGCCAGAGACTGACTCTCCTGAGATCCACTGTGCACAATCAATTCTGGTCACTGAGACAATTGATAAATTTCTTGAAGCCGTCAACTGTCAACCAGCATACCTGTGCAAGGCTTGGAAAAAAAATAGCACATCACAAGGGCAACTTATCAGACTTCATGGAAGTCCATGACAAGATGCAAGATTCATCATCGTCATTCTATGAATCCACCAGATGTAAATCCAAATATCATCGTTACAGACTGCTCTGAGATCCATTGTGCACAATCAATTCTGGACACTGAGACAATTGATAAATTTGTTGAAGCCGTCAACCATCAACCAGCATGCCTGTGCAAGGCTTGGAAAAAAAAAAAAGCACATCACAAGGGAAGTCCATGACAAGATGCGACAAGATGCAAGATTCATCATTGTAATTCTGCAGATGGGACTCAATCCTCAGCCACCTATCAAAGACTGTTGATCTCAGGAAATAGGTTTCTTCGTGCCTTTTTTTCACCAGATGTTCTCCTTAAAGAGGTTTCAAATAATTTATCATAGAATGCTTCACACCAAGTGAACCGGACAGCCATTGAAGATTGAGCTGTCTTTGAAGGATTTAATACCTTGTTTCAATGCAGCAGTTTCCCCCCAAGAAAAACTTGTCCATTGATGAGATTATTATCATGTACAGGGGGCGGTTCAAATACAAACAATTTAATGCTCGTAAACCATCAACGTATCATATTAAATGCTTCGGATGGGTGGATTCGGCCACAGGCTATGTTCTGAATTTTTCTTTAGATAATTTGGTGCAGAGATGTCATACAACCCCTCTTGTGACTCTGCCGGTTCTCATGCAATCAAAATCTTTGGTACTCAAAGATGCAGTGGTTGGAAAAGGACAGATCTTTGCAGACCACTTCTACAACCACTAGGGCGCTGGTCAAATACTTGCTAGCAAAACACCATTACTGTCGCTCAGTTCATGTGAACAGGATAGGATTTCCAAAAGAAATCCAAACTGTGTAAAACTTGGATCTCTTGAGGAGAAATTTTGGATCAACTCTGACAACAGTAAAATCATAAGTGCCTTCAGGGACAAGAAAGCTGAGAAGAATGTTACTATTGTTTCAACCTCAGCAACAACTCAAGAAGTTAATGGGAGAGGAAAACCAAAACCGCCTTGATCGCTCAGTACAACCAAAACATGAATGGCTGTGATGGCACAGACCAGCAGCTGGGATATTTTATGATGGTCTCTACAAGAGAAACTCACGGAAGTGGTTGAAAAAGCTGTCCTTTTTGGGCATTGACAGATGTATTGTAAATTCCTACATTATCTTCAAAAACACCAGGTCAACAGCTCTTCCAACCACTGAAACTGACCACTCCTGACCAGCCCTGCAGATTGCTGAACAGGAGCAGCCATGTCTGGACCTAAGGAGAACATCTTATCAGATATGTCAAGGAAGACAGGGGGTCCAGACATAAGACAACTGCTCGCTTTCCCTGATAATCAAAGATGCAGCAAACGATGAAAACAAAAGGACAAGCAACTCACCATGCACACAACACACTGTCGTAAGCTTAATAAATCTTCAACAAAAGCAGGGCTCACAGTATGTGTGTGTGTTTGCAGCGAACGGACGTGTTTTGCTTGCTGTGACACTACATACTTTTTGTGCGACTGTTCTTGCATGGATTTCAATAAACATTATTCCTCTGAGATTGGAGAGTCTCAGCAGTCCGTGTGAAATAGTTTGCTTTGTGCTTTGTGATTTTTGAGGATTTCGCCTTAATTTTTGTAATTTTTATTCAAAAAAATCTACCAAGTTGTAATCTTTAGAAGCCCTTTTTCAGTCCCGTTTATTTACAACCCTCGACACGAGGTTATTTCAGTGAGTTCCTCACATCTAATTTAATTGTCCAGAAATAGACGCACCAAAATACAATAACCAGCTTTGATTACAACACCTGTTGAGCATCAAAAAATCCCAGCAGGAGAGTTGTCATTGTTCACACCATTCTGTCGTAGTGTTGCCTTTTTTTGAGCTGTTATTGAATCTACAGAGTTGAAATCACATCAGAGAGTGCTTTAGTACTAATTTTATTTACTCTATTTTGAAGAATGTCAAGTGTGGCGACTGCAAGCAAGAGCAAGAGGCAGAGAGAGGGTAGTGAGGAGGTGGAGATGGATGAAGGGGTGGCAGGGTTGAGACAGGAAATGAGGAGTGTTACGGACTTGTTGAGGAAGGTGTTGAGTAGAATGGACAAGCAGGAAAAGAGATTGGATGAGATAGGGGACCTGGTGAGGGAGATGGCTGGAGTTGTTAGGAGAGAAGTGGTGGTGCTGAAAGTGGAGCTAGAGAAGAGGGAAGTGTCAGGAGGCGGTCTTGACACATCTCAGACTCAGGAAATATAAACACACCCCACCATCATTCAGCTCCGTAAATGAGTTGATGACTTTACCAGATCACAATTTTGCCAACTGAGAGGAGGCACTCCAGGCCCAGCAGGGTACCTATCTCACACACAAACCTATTTCAGTTCCTTGTTCTTGACTCATCTACAACTTCTGTGTAGGTAGAGTTAAGAATATTAAAATCTAAACCTGCCTATCCACCCAATCAAAGATAAGCTGGACGCGTGGGTACACCAACTATTTGGGCCCTATATAAGAAGGAACGCTTGGGAATAATCTTCACCTCACTACAAGAATCTGTTCCCACCTTGTGTGGATGAAATAATATAATTCTCACAGTAAAGTGAATGTAAAACTAGATGATACCGCTCTAACAAGTTTAAAGACTTAGCGACAGAAGAGCGCTTTAGTTTCAATCTCTTGACGCTAAGATAATTCATCTTTTAACGTGTTCCAAATTCGAAAGCGGTTCCTACCCAGCAACCCAGCCCACCTGCAAAGTCTTTGAGGTCAGACTTGCATAATTCTCCCAGCAACCTATGACACATCTCAAAACTGGACTGGAACAATCTGTTTGGGGAATGCAAATGCCACTTATTTTCCCGGTGATTAAACGAGCCACATGCCTCGACATGCACATGTGACAGGAAGAAGGAACAGAGGAAAAACTGAAGGAGCAGGAGGTGTCGATGAGAAAGGATAGGGCGGACATGGAATGCAGTATCGTGGAGTTGAGGAGAAGGGCTATTGATGGGGAGGTGCGGAGCTAGAGGAACAATTTAGTTTTCCACGGCACAGAGGAAAAGGAGGGTGAACAACGCGGTGAGGAGGTAGTGAGAGGGTTGATGAGGAGAGCGAAAGTGAAAGGGCCGTTGACCAATGAACGGGTGTATCGGCTGGGCAGGAAAACCAACAAAACCCGACCGATTATAGTGCGCTTTTTGGACTTCAATGAAAGGCAGAGGTCGTACCAGGCGAGGAGAGCCCTCCCAAAGGAAATCCTCCTCGTGGAAGATTTCCTGGCCCAGATCAGGAGAGCAAGACAGAAACTGTTGGAGGATGTCAAGGCCGCCATACGTGATGGACGGGATTTATCCAGCGTTTTGTGATTGAGGTGCAATGAAAGTTATGTGGACGAGTGGCTGGTTATGTTCTTTATCTATTGCATAGGTTCTTGGACCCTTTTCCATGATGTGAAAGTGGACATGACATCAGCGTGTCTGGGTACTCGTGGGGATGAGATGCATGGAGGATGCAACGAATGGCTCTCACTTTGTGACTTACATGATGTTACATCCAAATTCACTTCTTACTTATCTTTCAAACAGATTTAATGACGTCGGTCTCATGCTCTAACCATGTTCCTGGAAAAAAAATGACTTTTTCTTTTTTTCTCGCTCAAGTTAGTCAAAAAACCCTGATGGAGATTCCCATGATCATGATTTTGTACTATAAAAAGGATTTTTCAAAAGCCGCCTTTTCATGGAACAATTTAATTTGTCCTTTTATCACCCAAAGAAAGATAGGTGTGTTGAGTGTGTGGCGTTCGAAAACCTCAGCAATCCAAGCAAGGAGGACCAAGTGCGTCATGCTGAGCACTTGGCTAATAAAGAAATTGTTCGAAGACTAAAATCTGATTCAAAGTCCAAAAGCATTGCTAATGAGAATTTTGGGGCAGCTTGCTTCAATATGTTGAAATTGCTGCCGTGTCCAAAATCCAATAGCTCCACATATTACTACACACGGAAACTCTACGTGCACAATCTCAGTTTATGACTGTGGGACAGAGCAGGTCAAATGTTACATTTGGCCGGAGTTTGAAGTGGGCAAGGGATCCAGTGAGGTGTAGAATTGTTTGACCAAGTCCATTTCTGAAGAGGCTCAAAGTGGATGTGAAGAACTGAGTATCTTTGCCCTGGACAGAACAGAAACAGATTTAATGGTTACATACTTTATGAGACCAATAAAAAAGTCAGAATAGACAAACTGTTACTCTGTTATCGAGAAAGCCAGCTGACGTGTGGCCTGTACACACCTGAGCAGCGATACACAGCGGTTCGAACTGCTCGTAAATCAAAGGCAAGCTACTTAGTTGAAGAACTAAGCCACAAAGAGCTTATCGAGGAGAGGGAGATGTCAAAAAAAAGAGTAAAAAAATTTTCAACATTGATGACAACGGCTCCAAATTGAAATGGACCAAAATCAAACAATTTATTGTGTATGGTCATCAATGGGAAGCCCTGTTTATTACCTTCGAGTATCATGGCACCGAGGTAAAAATTGATCTGCAGAGGTGATAACGAGGCAGTGGTGCTCGTTCTGCAAACCCTGGCATGGACAGCCAATTGGCAAGGACTTATCTAAATTCAATGTGTGGAATTCCCCGTGTAAAAAAAAGAAGACCTTCTCAAGTTGTGTCAGTCAAATCTTGTGCCAGCAACTTACCACGCATTATATGAAAACTTGCCCACCTGTACAACTGCTACTGTTGATGATGCACCAAGTGATGAGGATTGAATGAGAAACCAAACCCCATTGTGAAAAAATAATAAAATATTTTGGATTTATAATACCATATTATTGGGCAGTTCAGTGAGCTTGTGCGCGACGGATGAAATCGGCCTGTTCAGATTTTGTGACCGGACAATGCGCATAGAAAATCAGGTGGTGTTTTTGACGCTACTTCGTCTTGTTTCTTTTTGTGTGAAGACTCACTTCCGATACGTCATTTTAAAGAAGAAAGATAGCTGAACAAAATGGCGGACGCTGTGTGTTGAATTCAGAGTGAACGTTGAGGAGATATTTCTGTTTGAAAATAAGGTAAGTTTTGACTTTCAGTAAAAATGAAACGGATGGATGTTTAACACTGGGATTTTCTGTTAAGGTGTGTACATTATTATAGTTTAATAAAAACATCACTTCAAGAGTGTTGTATGTTTCCAAAGCATGCTATCACTTTCCCAATCCACCCTACTTTTCTGTTTACGGTCCCAGCTCGGCACGGCTGGCTATCGAGAGAGCCGCTGCGTGCGTGATGAGGTGAGTGTATCGGCAGCAGTCATTAATCTGATAGATACGAGGGTGATTTTAAGTATTTGTTGGTGGTTTTGAGAATAACACCAAGACTAAACTATTTTATAATGTTTTTATAATCTATTTTCTAGATCCCAATATGTCTGTTTAATAATTAACTCTAAATTGCCATGAAAATAAAGTTGGTGAAATAGATTGGAAATGAAGGATCCCTATGTTTACTCTTGACTACGGTGGTTGTTTTTTCTTTGTTAGTGTTAGTTTTGTTTATCAAAGAATTATTTTTTAGGATAAATATAAGGTTTAGTATGCCTTTCCATTGTTAATTAATTAGGGTTCAATAATTACCATAAATTTAAAATCCCTCTTTGCTCATCATTCTTTTCATTCTTCAGAAAGACATTGAAAATCATGAGATCAATTCATCAAGTTCTTGAAATAGTATCAAGCTCCTCTCCGTCAAGACCATCAAATGCTCATGCACTACACTGCTTATCAGAAAACACCATTGTAAAAGGAAAAACAAAGAAATTTCAGTATACTACAACTGCACAAAAATTGTGCAATATTTTTCATCAGGATCCGCATTCGTTGACTTACAGGGTATTAAAAATCAACTGCAGGCAATTCAGGACAATTTTAAAAGACTTACTAAGTATGTAGACAGAAACTGGGAGGAAGTTATCTTTTTCTTAAAGAAGGAATTTGTTTTCCAACAAGTGTGTTGTCAATTGGCTTCCCCTCCAAGAAGTGCAACCTCTATTTCAGAGAAGACCCCAGAAAAATGTCAGAATAGTTCTGTGATAGTGACTTCAATCAAAACACACACAGATTGCCCTAAGTGTCCTTCAACAAAGAAATTGAATTTTTCTTTGAAAAAGACGGTTAGTGCAGAAAAGAAAAAACGATGAAAAAAATTGTGTCTACGAATGCCAGTTTAAAAAAGCTGTTCAAAGTGCGAGAAAATAGACAAAAAATAAAGAGACATGAAGAGAAACTTTCTTGTCTGAAGCAAGAAAAACGAAAGCTGGAAATACAGTTAAAATATCTGGCCAGAAAGCTAAAGCAGAAAGGAGACAAGTTATATGTGTTTCAGGAAGAAAATGTGAAGCTAGTGGATAGCTGTGAGAGACTTGCTAAAAAGTTAAAAGAGGCAGAATAGAAGAATGTTGATTTCAATATTTTTCTATATGATAGGCCTATATTTGCTAATGCTATTTTATGAAACATTGGTTTTCTATGATGTAATTTGCTGAATGACGACAGGAAAGGAGAGAAAGAGAGATTGAAGTTTGAAGAGAGACATGAAAGTGCGTGAGGTAGAGTGTGGATGAGAATGCGATATGGAGATGAGTGTTTCAGGTATTAAAAATTCACATTGAAAGATACAGCAGTGCATTACTGTCTGTTTAATAGAAAAGTCTGTGCTGATTATTTGAATCTTTGAATTTTGCAAGTATCTTCATTGGTTCCGAAGATATAAGAAATTCTAGTTTTGTCTTTTTAGGATTTTGTCACAGTAAAAAATTAAATTTTATAAAAAAAGGTGGTTGTGTTACATTATCATTAAGAAATGAATAAAAATAATTGCACATTCATTTTCTATGCAGGAATACTAACATTTTGGTGGTTAATTGATCAAAATCCATTAATTTTTAATGAAACTATGCCTGAAATAGATTCTGGGACACGGCAAGTTGTCACAAAGTCCCTATAGTAAAAATGACAATTTTAAACCCCAAAATTAATTCATTGAAAAATTCATAACTTCTGAACCAATGAAGATAATTTAAAAATATAAAAAGGGTTTTAATCGGTTCAGCTGGCTGTTTCCAATGAACCCAATTCTAAAACAAATTAACCTGTTTTGATTTTTTCACTAAACTGCCTAAGTTACCTTGCCTAAGACCAGATGGTATCTATCACAATCCAATCAAATTGTGTAAACTTTTTTTTAAGCCATTAATTCAGAATTTATTAATTCTTAATGTATTGAATCAAAATGTTGTGCGTGTGTCTTGTTCATTAAAATTCTATAATCTGACATCTCTCTTGATGCACTACTTTTAAAGAAATGAAGTGGTTTTAACTATCGCCTGTAAAATGTGGCCAAATATAGTTGGCAGACTTTTGCCCTGAGCCGATGATCTACACATGTAACTGTGCGCCAACAAATTGTGCGATGATCGCGTAAGTGGATGTTAATGTTAATTCATTGAAGCCATTCCGCCAGTGACACCGGCAGTCCGCGTTCGTGCATTAATCTATTTCTATTCACTACGGGTTTCCGTATCCCTTTTATGGGACTCCTTTTACTCATAGATGTTATCCCCATAGCACAAGAGTGCCAAATTCAAAAGTAGTTGATTTTATAAACAAAGAGATTCATTTGGAAACAGCCGCTTGCAGAAACCGCAATCATGTGGAAGCGCTCACGCAGACACACAGCCGTTGAAGCTTTAGCTTTGTTTCAAGCGATTGTCAGTGACGATGAAGAAGATATTTATGGAGATGATTATGAGATGGCCAGTGAAAATAATGACAGCAATCACTCAGGGAGTGAAAATGACTCTGAAACAGAGCCTGAGCCGTCCAAGCAAAAGCGTGTTGACACTGTCACTGCCACTGACACAACCAGAATACTGGCAACGTCAGCACATGAGCCACAGTGGAGAGAAGTGAGTATTCATATTCAGGTTTCAAATTTATGACTAAAACTCACAAACAATAAGAAAATTTGTGTATCCTTTTGTGGCATCTCATTCTTCATCACACAATCACCATTTTCTTGACCAAAGCTAGATTCTAAATGGTCATCAACTTTCTAGTTTCTGAATCCAGACAAGCTCAAAGGGTTTGTATAAATGTGCACTTTTCAAATAATTACTCATTGTAAGTCAGTATTTCTTCTTGCCCACCTTATTTTGAATGTTTTTTTGTGTCTTTTTTCTTTCTTTCAATGAGTTAGATTGTATATTGTCAAATTATACTGGTTTAAGATATCATTTTTATAATTTCTTTCCTATCCTTCCAACACCAATGAGACAAACTATTTTTTCTTGCCATTTCATTCAGTTTCTATTTCAGGGGGCAGTGATTTTAATTCTAATTATTATTCTTCAATTGGTCAAACTTAAAACAACTGGCGCTTTGTAGAGGCAGACTCTGGCTTGAAAGCTGTTCTCGGCTCCGCACCAACAGCACTTGATTGTTTTCATCAGCTCTTCACTGACGAAATACTACAAGACCTGATCGCCTTCATCAACACCTATGCAGATATGAAAGTGGCTGCAAATACTCCTGCCTGAAAACAGACCCTTTATCAAAAGTGGGCGTCAGTCATGGAGTCGGAGATGTGGAAATTTTTTGCCGTTCTGATCCATATAGGCTTATCACAAAAGCCAAGAATTCGGGACAACTGGGCATCTCAGTCAACGTCAGACTACAGTTCCTGGTACAGCAAGATGTTCGCAAGACCTCCTTTTGAGGCATTGTTCCACACAATGTTCCACTGTGCAGGAGGGGAAAATAATGAAGGATGCGGCAAACAATAAATTGAGCCCTTTATGAACACGCTCCTGGAGAAGTTCAGGGATGCTTTCTATCCCTATCAAGAGATTTCTTTGGATGAAATGGTGGTTGGGTACAAAAGTCAGCTGCAGTACCGTATGTTCAACCCTTCGAAGCCATCCAAATACCACATCAAAATGTTTGGATTGTGTGACAGCAGGACAGGCTACTACCTGACGTACTTTGAACAAAGGACATCATACAACACTGAGACCGATAAGAACAGCGGAGAGGCGATAAAAGTCTTCAGCACCCTCCTTGCCCCTCTAAAAAAGGCCATCATGTGTTTGCTGACAGGTACTACACAACATGGAAACTGGTGGAGCATCTGTCCTCTGTATCTACTTACTAAACGGGAACCATCCAGACAAGGCGGAAATTTTTCCCTTCTAAGCTCTGCACACTTCGGCTGGCAAACCAAGAACAAAAATGGTTTTCCGCATCTGCACCAGATGCGATCGTTCTTGCACCAGTGACACCGCTAACGGGGTGGTTCACCATGGTCATTCCGCCGGTGACACCGCCAAGCTCGATCGGTGTAAATAAGCCTTATTTTCTCTTCGCTGCGGCTATTCTGCCCTTTTTTTTCGGGCCCCCTTTTTAACCTAAATGTTGTCCCCGCAGTTTGAAACCAAAGGAATATCGAAAGTCAAACGTTATTGTTGTGAAACCAGCATTTCCAGTCAGTCGATCAACAAAGCTAAAACTAAGTCAACGCCATCTCGAGGGCACACGGCCCAAGAAGCCTATGAACCATTTCAAACACTACCCAGTGACGATGAAAGTGATGTTTATTGTAGTGATTCATCAGAAGATGATCCAGGGAATGAACAGCAGTCTGAATCATCGGATTCAGAAGATGAAAGCCAAAGGCCAGGCCCTTCTAAAAGAAAACGTGCTGTCACTGACAACTGCGATTCGGCAACTGCTAGTGTCACGGACACAGTGGCATCTGTTTCATCTGTACAAGAGCCCTAATGGATAGAAGTAAGTGTTTCTTTTTCTTTTCTGGAAAATAAAAGATAAACAATAAACTCTAGACCACTTGGTCTTGCCATTTTTTTTTTTCAGTCTCTCGTCATATTTGCTAGCATGTAAACAGCCTTTGCCAGTGACAGTCTTGGAAAGTGGGTGTGTCTAGACGAGCCTAGTTGATTCAGACTGTTAGCTTTGGTAATTGTTTTAGCTACCTCTTTACTGTATCAATCTTTTTATGTAAATGAAATTTATAGTTTTTTTTTTATTTTTGCCCTCTAAATCTTCCTACTTCCAGTCAAAGCTTATAAACAGCAATTTTTGTTTGCTTACTTTTTTTTCAGAAACACTCAAATTGTTCGAACAATTTGGAAATGTTTGGGGTATTTTTTATGTTTCTTTTCATTTCAGCATGAAACAACAGCCCTTTATAAATGAGACTAAAAATGCCAATTACTTTTTGTTCTTTTGTGTGCATTTCAGGTTACCAAAGGGCAAACTGAGAACATCTGGAGGTTCAATCACGCAGACAGTGGCTTGAAGGCTGATCTCAAACCTACCGTAACTGTTTTGGAATCGCTACGGGCTCTGTTCACCGATGCGATTCTTCGAGAACTGATTTCTTCCATAAATACGTATGCAGCAAAAAAGGTCATTATAAACACTCCCGCAAAGAAACAATCTGTCTACAGGAAATGGGTGCCGGTCACCCAGAGTGAGATGTGGAAGTTCTTCGCCGTGCTTGTGCAGATGGGATTGTCGCCCAAACCATCCATCAATGACTACTGGGCCTCAAAGACCAATAAAGACTATTGTAGTTTCTACAACAAAATGTTTTCCTGGGTTAGATTTGAAGGTATTTTCCACACCATGCTTCATTGCTCAGAAGAGGAAAATGATGGATGTGGGAAGGGTAAAGTTGAGCCATTTATGAACAAGCTTTTAGAGTCTTTCCGCAATGCATTTTACCCTTTCCAGGAGTTATCCTTAGATGAGATGGTGGTCGGCTACAAGGGCAGATGGTCATACAAAATGTTCAATACTTCGAAGCCTGCAAAATACTATATAAAAATGTTTGGACTTTGTGACAGCAGGACAGGCTACATCATCAACCTGCTGACATACTTCGGACAGCACACCTCCTACAACCCAAAGGCAGACAGGAACAGCGGGGAAGCAGTGCGAGTTTTCAACACCCTTCTTGCCCCTTTCAAGAAAGGGTACCATCTCTTTGCGGATAGGTATTACACAACCTGGAAGGGCATACAGGACCTGTCTTCAGTGGGGACCTTTTATACGAGCACTATCAAGACACGCTGCAAGTCGTTCCCAGCCCCCCCCCCCCTGTTCTCCCTACGTCTGGCCGACTGTGAGTAGAAATGGTTTTCCACTTCTTCCCCTGATGCTCTTGTTGTTGCTTGGAGGGGAAAAGGCAAGAAAAAACCATGCTATTTGGTTTCAACCTCGACTGCCGTCCAGTCAACAACGGTCACAACCAGGAAGGGAAACACGGTCAAGCCGACCCTTGTTTGTGAATACAATAAATTCATGAATGGCTGTGACCGTGCCGACCAGTTGACTGGATATTATAGTATCTTTGACAGGAAGTCTGTCAAATGGTGGAAGAAGCTGTTTTTCTTCATCTTTGAGGCCACCCAAACCAATGCATCCATTCTGCGGCAGCTTGCAACTGGTCATTGTCAAAGTCTGCAAACCTTCAAGCAATCCCTCATCGATGGATTTGAAATGAGGGCTGCTGAGACCATGACAGATGAGGATCGGGAGCGTCTAAGTCGCCGTTCGGTTGGACGTCAAGCTGTCGGCCAGATCGATAGATTTGTAGGCGCCACCCACCTTGTGCGGCATTCCACCAAGGACAGGGACTGCAAGCACTGCAGTACGGCAACAAAAAGAAAGCGTACAAACTTTTACTGCTCTGGATGCTCCATCGAGGAAGTTCCCTTCTACCTTTATGCAAAAGGGTGCTTTTATGAGTACCACACATCAAAATAAACAGAGAAACAGTGTAGGGGAGGTGGGAGGCAGAAGTGATGGACATGAGGACTGCTGTGCTTTTCTTTTTTTTCTTCGCCGCTGTGAGTGGTTGCACTAAAAAAAATCATAAAAAAAAACAACTATTAAATAATTTGGATTTAGCTGTAAAGGGATACTGCACTGAAAACATCTCCTAAACCTGTTGAGTTGGAAAAAAACTTTTTGAAAAATACATTTCTTTTTCTTTTTGCTTTCCTTCTGTCACTTCTGTCTCTACAAACTATCTCATTACAAAGGTCTTTGAAACATATATAGTTGAAAAGGAAATTTTATCCCCTTTACATTGATATATACTTTTATAATATTTGCATCAATAGTTTTCCCACAAGTGTAAAAAAACTAACAGTAGGTCAGAATAAGAAAATCGGTCCGAAAATAATTATGTCCAGCCCCTAAAAAAATTATGGATGGAAAGAGTTAAGGAAATCATTCGAACTATTTTTCAAAACTAAATTTTCTCCTGGAAAAAATTCACAATTCCAGTTACACGTTTAGAGCATGACACCAACGATAATCTGTTTCAAAATGCCACAGCAAAACCATTCCACAGCAATCATGTTTACTTTTTCCAAACACCTCATGCTTCCCTTTGTAATTTTAAGTGGCAATCTGTACTTTGTGACATTTTAATAATGAAAGAATTTTGTCAGTCCTCGCTGTTTGGTCGTTCTTTCATGTTTTCTTCACAGAACCATATCGACAATTGATGAATAGTCAGAAAAGCTATTTTGACTTTCCTGAGTATGTTGATAAATTGAGCGTAAAGTTTTGTGCATTGGTTTCAGCTGATTTTTATATAATCCTAACGATCAGTCAGCTTTTGAAGATTTTGCTTGTCAAGATTATGACTTACAGACCATTCAAATGTTTTTCGCTCCGATAAATTTCTAATTGATGTTTTCAAACCTATTTTCAGCTCATTAGCCAACCAATATGTTTGTGCTTTGAGGCAACAGCAGTCAAATTTTTTAGAAGGTGAAATTTTTTCTGACTGACGATGTGAAAAACGTCCTTAACTCTTTCCGGACCTATAACCGATATATCGGTTCTGTGTTTACGTCATTGCGGACCATCATCCGATATATCGGATCTACTATGCCGTCACTATAATTTGTCTCGTGTACACTTGGATAGGACTT
>JBCIKM010074504.1:0-14933 GCA_039654465.1 Melibe viridis | reverse complement strand
CTCTCTCTCTCTCTCTCTCTCTCTCTCTCTCTCTCTCTCTCTCTCTCTCTCTCTCTCTCTCTCTCTCTCTCTTTATTGCACCCTCCCACTATACCATCTCTCTCAATATTCCCTCATTCTCATACACTCTTTTCAGATTTAACCCAAAGGTATACCTACAAACACACACACATACACACGACACACACACACACACACACACACACACACACACACACACACACACATCCACACAAGTTGGTAGTCTGTTTTAATTATAACGGCTACTCAGAATAGATAAAGTGAGCATGGTCTACTGGTATAATCCAATACAAAAAATGGACAAGTTGACAGGGTATACTTGTATATTTGTATACATTCTAACCAACCCCAACCATCTCTCTCTCTCTCTCTCTCTCCCCCTCTCTCTCTCTCCCTCTCTCTCTCTCTCTCCCTCTCCCTCTCCCTCTCTCTCTCTCTCTCTCTCTCCCTCACAAGACACATTTACAATATCCACTAAAAGAAGGATTCTTTTTACTACAGCTCATATTAACTGAACTAAATGACACGCTTAAAAGCCACATATTCAGTCTTTTAAATAGATCCTCAATATAGTACAGATTCTCTTTATTTGTTTTATCAATTTTTTTTTCTATTTTGTAAAGATGTAGCAATTTGTCTACATAAGGTCTTAACCACAAGTAGGATCTCATACAAGACAGAAAGAGGATCTAGAAAACGTCAAAATGAAAAAAAGATTTGATTCATATTATGTCTCTTTTTGTCTTTTCTTGATTCCATATTGAAAACTTGACAGTGAATTTTATACAAGGAATTAAAGCCTCACACTTCTAGAAATAAATTCTTTGTTCTGGACAAGACTCATAAGGCAGAAAGCAGTTAGGCTGGGACCGGAATGTTTCCCCTGAAAAAAAAAGAAACAAAACAAAAGAAAAATTTGACTTAAGTTGGTTTTCAACATTAATGACTTGACTAGCACCAAAGTATTCTCATAATTTGACCAACATAGAAGGCTTGGAGGATCTTAGCATGGATTCTTGTGGCTATTGCAGCATATATACAGCCAAAAAAAATATTTTCTAAATCATGTAACTTTTTTTTTCTGTTTTCCACATTTCTTTTCAGAAGTGGATCAATATTCTTTTATCACTATAGATGCAAACTTTCCTTGCCATCAAGAAAAAAATCTTCTGAGTATAATTGAAAATTGAAAAAAAAAAAAGTGAAGCTTTAAATAATAAAAAAGAGCTGAATTGTGAAATGTCTGCTGCCAATTTCTACAAGACATTTGAGCGGGTAGAAGATAGGGTATGAATCAGATGGTAGAGGGTCAGGGGTAGCTGGTATAACAGTGATGAGCTTGAAACATACCATAGTATTAGGATCTATGACTCTTCCCAGTTCCACAAAGGAACCATCTTGTCTTTGCCTATCCACTATCCAATCAACAGTTTTAATCAGCAGATCAGGATCAACATATATAAACTGTCGAGCTTCATTCAAAGTGCGGCTAACTTGTGCTGTCAGCCTGTGGAAATAAAAATCAATTGCTTCTATTAAAAATTTTATGAAGGCATCATAAAATGTAATCTCATAAACCCCTAATCTATAGCTCTTCTCATACACAAAAAATGTATCTTAAAACACAACTAAAATACTGTCCTGTTAGAACTATAAAACTATAAAAAGCAAGAGTAAATATCTTTCAATTTTATTGCTAACTCCTTTATCAAGTAGTTTATTCTAATGTTAAAAAAAACAAAAAAACATCATGAACAATGATTCTACTCTGAGAAAATTTTAAACAATCATTTGAATGCAGAGAATTTGCTTTTTCAAATATAATCATTGCCAAATACTAGCTTACTTACCAGGTGCTTCCACTTTGGTCATTGTTTCCGAAAGCACTAAAGCTTCCATCAGAACGAATATAACTCAGTTGCCTTTGATAGCCTTAATAATCAAATTGAAATAAAAGAAACATGAGGATGATTCATGATGATGAGAGAGTAGTAAAAAGGAAAACTTATTATAGAGACATGATAATCATTTCGTTGAAAACAACACCCTCATTTTGACCTGCATATAGACTGTTATAAGGGTATCCTAAAATTGCCATTACCGTGTATTTCTTTTTTAATGCAACAGCAGTAAAAAACTAAAAAATTCCAAAAACAACCTTAACCCTGGAAACAAACAAAATGAATAGAATCCTACAGAAAAGGTGAGAACTTTTAAAACACATAGTTTCTCTAGATTATCAGCAATCCATTTCTTCAATTGAGATCTGAAAGACTTTTTCCCTCCGCATCATACAAGAAAGAGCTATCTTACAACTTGATAAAAATCAGTAGTGTTTTAGAAGAGAAAAAAAGGTTGTTAACACCATTTCATTGGTGAATGAAAGAAAACTTTCTCACCACTTGCTAAAGCATCCACAATGTTGTCATCTGGGGTTTGTCCAATTGTTTGCAGGTATTTGGCCATATAAAGGAGAGGCACAAATTTCACCATGTTCTGCTCTCCACATCCCATTGGAATTGACAGCAGTCTATCAAAGTTTTCTAAGCTTGGTCCAATCAGATCACCTAATTTTGTGACAGTAAAGAAATATTTTGATAAATGAGAAATCGTAATCAAAAGCATGAAAGAAAGAAATCTACTAAGGATTTTGTAAAATACCTTTGCATGATCATCTTGTGAAGTAGAAGAATGTTACAATCTGAAACAGTGTTTCAGTGTCATAAAGAAGGAAATGAAGGGAAAATAATGTACATTCTGTTTTTTGGTATAATGAACTATCTGACTCTTTTCCCCTCTAATACCTTCTTACCAACCCCAGCCCCACCCCCTAACCAGCCTCATCTTCCCACTAAAAGGACAAATTATGAACATGCATTTATTCAAGGAAAAAATATTCACCTGAGACTCCCACACTGACTCTCTCAGACCCAGTGATTGTTGATTCAGGGAAGGAGTACAGATAGCTGTTGGAAAACATGGCTGCCTCTTTCTTCTGCTCAATGTAGATCTGAGTGCTCATGGACACTGGAGCACCTTCAGGCTGGCCGGACAAGACAATGGTAAAAATAAAATTCAAACAAGACCCAAGTGGTTTAACAGTAAACCGGGAACAACTTTGTTAGATTGGAATTTAATGATTAGATAAGCTTGAGCTTGTTATAATAGATTGATAAGAATCATATTTGAATTATGCCAATCTTTTCTTAGGAGCAATGTTTTGTTTATGGAAATAAACTTCCATTTCGTGGCGGAGAAACCCCAGGTCTGCAATGTGACTTGTTACCTTGATTTATCGAATCTGATACCATAAAGGCCATACCGACTCCATGTTACTTCATGTTACTTGTCATCTTTACAGAAGGCATCTATATGGGTTTGAATAAGAGATCTAAGTCATAGAAATTTGGAGTTAACTTCTGTGGCTCACTCATATATAGGTCATTCTTGTGAGTACTTAAAAGTTGTTCTTAATTCATAAATTTTGAAAAAAAATTTAAAGTTTTATTAATCAAAAACACTTTGTTACCTCAATGATAATTTGCCTTCTAACTCCATCAGCAGCTAATGGGGATTGAGCTTTCACTTCAATGTCAAACACTCCAATCTCTTTGGCCAACACAGGGAAGTACACAACACCCTCTGAGTTAGAACCAACCTTGAATAAAGCATTAATAGTAAAGACTAAGTGAAAATTTTCATGATGACAAACCTTAAACCAAGTATTTTACAGTAAAATAGTATTTGAAAAACGGTTTCCTTCTTTTTCTTCTTCTTGTTTTTGTTATTCTTGTTCTTTTTCTTCCTCTTCTTCTTCTTCTTCTTCTTCTTCTTCTTCTTTTGATGATAATAATAATAATAATAATAATAATAATAATAATAATAATAATAATAATAATAATAATAATAATAAACAATAAAGATCATTTCTATTGGCCTTTTACCAAGGTCCCAAGGTGCTTAACATAGTTCATTAACAGGTAGAAACAATGCATAAAATAATAGTTCACAGGTGTCAGAGCCTATCGAAACAAACATAATTAATGACAACATTCGCTGCTAATAATCAAGATAATCAACAATATTTGAAAAAACAATTTCCTTCTTCTTTATCTTCTTCTTTTTTCTTCTTGTACTTGTTCTTGTTCTTCTTTTTTATTCTAGTTCATGTTCTTCTTCTTGTTCTTGTTCTTCTTTTTCTTCTTCTTGTTATTCTTGTTCTTGTTCTTGTTCTCGTTCTTCTTTTTCTTCTTCTTGTTCTTCTTGTTCTTGTTCTTGTTCTTCTTCTTCTTCTTCTTCTACTTCTTCTTTTTCTTCTTCTTCTTCTTCTTATTATTATTATATTTATATATTTTTTTTTTATTATTATTGTTCATCTGTTTCTTCTTCATCTAATTTGCAAAATACTTTTTAAGAGACTTAATTTGAAAATCAATTCCAAAATTGTACAACAAGAAACCCCATTTTGTCTAATTTATCAAGAATTTGTAAACAAAATGACAGTGTCACTCAACAAAGTCATTAAACGGTAACCAGATGTATTTGAGTTGGTTCCCTATGTATGTCATTACTTCAACATCCTCTCCATCCCTGAAACACTTACCCGTATTCTCTGAGGTTGAGTACCTTCTAGCATCACTTCTGATCCATCATCTAAGACTTGGATTCCCTGGAATCCATTGACTTCTTTCATACTGACTATGACCTAACAGGAAGAAAAAGTTTTAGAATAGCTGTCAAAGCCGACAAAGTTCTAATAATACCCAAAGAAAATGAACAGGAAATCAGATAGTAGAAAGAAAACCTTATTCTTATAGTATGATACTAATTGATCTTAGCTTTAATCAATCATTTTCCAAGCTGAAATTCAAATGTGTAGCACCTTATTCCGGAGTTGTTCTTGGTCCCTTTCCAACAGCCCTTAAAAATTTTTTTATGTAAGAACAAGTTTAGTTGAGGGACTTAGTCAATGAGAGTTTTAAGTGTTAGTCTTTTAATTTGAAGGTCACAGGTTTAAGGCTCATGAATATTACAAAAATTATCAGGTCATTTTCTGGTTGGTTGTTGCTCCTTGTGCCATAGAGGTATAATATTCACCTCTTAAACAAAAGGCTTTAGGTTTGAGTCTCTCCAAGCATTGAAATATGCCAGGTCACTTTTCTGGTATGAAGCCACTCCCTGATCCCAAAAACGCAGGATCAAGTATGCAGTCCTACCTACGGTTGATAATAAACTGGGAGGTCTCATGTGCATGTTATTTGTTTAAAAGAACCTTTGACAGTTGGAAAGGTAACTGAGTAGGCCACAAGGGCGCTCTCTGAGCAAAATTCCAAATTAATTCCAACCATAGAAAAAAAATTATATTAAGTACAGCTGAGTTGGTCAGTTAAAAGGAAGAAGAAGATGGAGTAATATAAATTAAGATAATGTGAGACAATGGCCCAAATTACCGTTGTATCAGAGGGTAGATAATTGAAAACAGTTGCCTGGATCACAGCCTTCTCATTTCTTTTGACTGCACTTGGATATGTCAGGGATACAAAGAAGCTTCTGAAAACCGTCACCTAAGAAAAATATGAGAAAAATATTTTAAGAATTTATTGAAGTACAAAATTTATGCTTTCAAACACAAACTTTCTCACTCTAATTTCATATCTATCCATAAAAAAGTCTATTATTTTTCTAAAAAAATGGCATGCTTAGATTTTTTGTTTCCTTTTAAATATCATATCATATCATATAATAAAGAGCCAAATAGGCTAAAGTAAAGCCTGTAATGCTTATTTGAAAGTAAGCCACAACAGAAATAAAACCTTTAAAAAAAAACACCTAAAAATATAGATAACAGGAAACTGATAGAAAAAAATGACCAAAAAAATCATCATATTGAAAAAGTTATTATTTTACTTGCTGCCCCAAATAATTTCTTAAAATTCAAATTTTCCTTGTCTATAAAGTTTGAAAATCTCCCATTGATGAAAAAAAAATGTTACAGATACTAAAAGGCAGGTATGAAAATCATAAGTTTAAGTTTTGTTCTTCCATTTACCAGGCGATCTCCCCAAAAAAGGACCACCGAAAATCTGTAATAAAATCGTAACCAATATGCGTATCAATATGAAACTTTACAGAAAGTGGGACCAACTAATTGCTTTCATTATGTTAATAATATTGGTTTGCCGAGTCAAGGGCAACAGCAGTTTTTTTAAAGTATTGTTTTGGTGGAGAACGCTGAAAAATTAGTTTCTAAATGTGTGATGACATTCTGAAATTTCTTGCAATTAATAGCTTTGATGCAAGAAAAAAATTGTTTCATTTGTTTCAGGAAAGGTTTCCTGATGATAGGTTTCCTGATGATGAGATGTGTGGAAGGACTTGTCAAATGGTTGCAGAACTGAAAAAAAGAACTTTCATTTGCATAAATCGATTCCTGGGGAGAAATTTCTCAATCCATCAGAGATTTTTAACGTCATTATTCGCGTGCTACTCAGGGACAACATTAAAAATCATACTCTGTTTACTGCCCACCAAGTCATTTTTCGGTGTCCTCCGCAACATTTAAAATAACTGCTATTGCTCTTCACACTGCCAACCAATATAACTGATTTTTTAAAATATTAATGCAATTATTAGTCCCACTTTATGTAAAGTTTCATTGCAATACACACTTTGGTCACGATTTTATTGCAAATTTTGAGTGGCACGTTCTTTATGGATCATCTGGTACAAATAGCTTCCAGTCTATTTCTTTAACCAAAACCCACATTGGCTTTAGATGCTGCTACTCCAAGCCCAGATTCCATGTTTGTGGCAAAAGCAGAGGCAATCCAAGTGGTGATAGTGTCTGGCACTGTTGTGTTGATGTTGACAGTGCCATCAGCTCTGGGTGAAGAAAGTAGCAGTTAGAGTCAAACACTCGTCTTATAAGCTAAAGATCAAAATTTAAAGAAAAGCATAATTTAAAAATAATTCTGGAAATTTAGAAAAACTCCTTTTTTTTATTACTTCATGACAATAGTGGTAACTTAATTTGCAATGTTCAGCAGTAGGTATTATGTTCACTTCAAGTAAGTTGTGATTTTCAGTGTATCCATGTTTGGTTTTATTTTTCTACAATTATCATTAATTTGTTACATCATCTTTATGTCCAACAATAATAACAAATCAGACAAATAAAAGGCTTTTTGATTAAAACCAAGAAAGTTCTAAAAAAGGATTGAGTTGAATTGGAATCAAGACAGGAAACTGAGGGAAGGGAGGTTTTATACAGTGTCAATTCATTTTCCTAGCATAAGAAATCTTGACATTTAAAACACTTCAATTTATTGCATCAGGACCCTAAGAAAAAGGGGGGAGCTTCTATAAAAAAAGAACAACTACAATACTGAAACTCTCAAAATCATGCACCTTTCTGTGACAAGACAGTTAAGAGTAAGGTTAATTCATGCAATAAAAGTTTAACTAATAGAAACAATGATGAATCTGTTTCTTTTATTTTTGAGTGAAGACCAAAATGCAGGACAACAATTTAAAATTTGGTTAAGTTTTTCTGCTTAGAGTCATGAGGAATGGTTTTCTATTCTTTACAAGGTTATTTGTTGAAAACTGAATTGAATAGTAGCATTAAGCTCAAAGGTCTATAATTTTCATGAATTAACTTAGCATCCCTGTAGATATTTCATAGTTGGAGTAAACTTCAGGAAAGAAACTTGTTATCAATATTCAACATGAATAATTTTGCTTTCAGATTGAATACAAAATGAAAAGCCAGTAGGCCGTAAATAAAACCTGTTCACTAAGATGAATGCAAGAGGAAATAGACACAACAATTGAGGTTTATAGCAAAGGTCTTTATTCTTTAACATTAAAGATCAAAGCTAAAACATGAGAATGACAGGCAAAACCCCAGGGAGTAAAAGAAATGATGCAAAAGACTGACACAACATGCAGAGTATACCATGATACCAAAAGTGAAAAATTCCGAAAGCATTGTAACTAAATCCCCCTTAAAAAGAATATTGTTTTTTAGGAAGATAGTCATCAAGTAAAATCCAGATTACTTTTCTTTGTTCTTTGGATTGATAGAGAGCTCAAACAAAGTTACAAGGGGAGTTGAAGAAGTCTTAGTCTGACCATGAAGGAATACAGTTACATGCATGAAACTTTCAGGGAGTATCATTTAACTTTTTAGAGAACTGCATGCAAAGTTTTGGACATGAGTAGCAAGGGGTTTCAGCTAGAGGTTACACTTAGTTAAACCAGTTGGTGAGTGCCATAGAGATGCTTTTTCAAACAAAAAAATAGTCGAAAATGAGTTCAGTTCAACCATGCACTGTGATAAATTTTCTTCATCTGCTTGGAAAATCACTTTCATCATGGTAAATAGCAGACATCTGAATAATCTCCAAACTGGATTTTCCTTGTCTAGGAAATTTGATCTCAAAGAGATATTCAACTGAGTCAAGAATCTTTTTTTAATATTGTTCATGTTTCCTTTCAAAAGGACAACCTGATGGCACACACCAAAAGGTTTCACTCAAAGTGCTCTCAAAGTCAAATACCTTGATGTACATTTCCAAAACTTTGCATGCAATGTTCTTAAAGGTTGTTGGTATAATATTCCTGGAAAGCTTCATGTTTCTAACTGCCTTACTTAGAAGACTTAGACTGAATAATTTCTTACCCTCTCGTACAAAGTCAATAAACTGGATGATTTGACAAAATTTGTAAAACGTAAGTGGCACTTTTGTTAAAACATCAGTTTCCCAAAGATGGGTATATTACAGGTTTAAGAATTATTTTCATTTGTTGCATTGTTTATTGAATTGAGAATTGTTTACCATCAACTACACCTTCCTTTTGTTTTATTGAACACTATATCCACCTCAGGAGAGGTGAGTCCTGAAATTTTCATTACTGTATCTTCCAAAAAATGGAAATGATATCCATCTTTTTCCACTAAACCATCCTAATACAATTTCTTTTATAAATACTCTGGCACAATTAATTGGAAAAACAAAATTTTCATAGCAGGGCCCTGGGAATTGATAGCAAATACTCAGGTCAGGTGCAGAGAGATTGACGTAAACTGACACAACCAAAATCAAGTGAACTACTTGTAGTAGAATTTTAGAGGAGAGCAGATAGTGAGATAATCATGTAGTCAGGAACATGCTGAATAAATTGCATTCTTTGAGAACAACATGCTGCCAACTCATTGGGTAATTGCTGAATTCAGAGTTCTTACAGAACAGAAGCGTCCATCCATAGCCAGGCTTCTGGGAACTGTTTTCTGATCCTATCAACTTTTTTCACTGTTACAGCATTGCCTCTTTCAAAAGTAGGCATATCTGGTAATGACTGGACAGTAAGTTCCTCGTCATAGGTGCTATGAAAGCGATTTCTTCTTCCTGATGCCCCACGCCACACATTTGCTATTCAGAAAGAAAGATAATTTCAAAATATTGTTTCTTTTCTTAAATACTCTTACGTATTTGCAAATACTTTTTCAAAGTTTGCAGAGTGAGACCTGAAAATTGATATTATTTTCGGCAGAACGAAGTTCTACAAGAAATAAGAAGTCAAAAGTCATCCACACATACCATAAGCATATATTAGCTATGACTCCATTCTGCCATGCCATTGCTAGCATGTGACTCTTCAAAATAAGAAAACCAACCAAAGATAAAGCTTGATTTTCCTTTCTTCATATCTTTCTATGAACTGGTGCTTCACACAAACCTTTATCCTGATGCTCCAGGAAGGAGGGAAGTTGTCATTTTCTAATTATCTCCTGGCTAAAATCAAATTAATTTCAATCGCTAAAACTAGAGTTTCAGAAAAGCAGGAAGCCAATTCACCATGGCCATGCTGAATCAGTGGCACTCATTTTGAGAATTATAACTTCATTCAGAAACTTTATAGAACTGGAGTGTCCATCCACAGCCAGACTCCTTGGAACTGTTTCCTGATTCAGTCAATCTATTTCACTGACACAGCAGCATCTCTTTCAAACATTTGACATTATCTAGAGAATAATAAAATTTTGATGTTATGAAGATTGACCATGATAAAGACTTCCCCTACCTGAATTCCACACATTTGTCATTCAGAAAAAGTTATAATTCCAAAATGGTAGATATGATTTTCAAAGCACCCAGGCATGATGGTTGAAAATACCCCTTCACATTCAAAGTTTTTAGAGTTGCCCTGAAAATCAATAACATTCCTGACAGAGGGTCTAGAGAGCCTAGCAAAACAGACAAAGAGGTAGTAGTTTAGCTCAGAAGTTGTCCTTTGGCAGTAAATAAATCACAGACATTATGTCACAACCATCAAGGGAAAGTTTTATTATCCTCTCCCCTACTGTCTACCACAAATACTTCTCTGAATCACTCTTGTACAAGAAAAGATAAAAGCGTGAAAATTATAGTTTTCCTCCTTTCACACTTTTGTGACTTTGCACTACACACTACCTTCTATCCTAAATTCTAAGGAAAAATGTTGTTATTTGTCTAAAAAAAAGTCAAGGCCTAAAAAGAATATCCATTGCACAAATCTATACAAGAATTTGCGAAAGCAGAAAATTACTTGACCATGCTGAGTTAGTTGCATTGAGTGTAAAGATTATAACAACAACATGATGCCAAATGATTGGATATTTGCTGCATTCTGAATCCTTACAAAACAGAAGTGTCCATCCACAACCAGGCTTCTGGGAATTTTTTTCTGATCCGGTCAACTTTTTTAACTGTTACTGCTGATACTCCCGAGGGAAAGTCCATGTCAGAATCAAAAGCAAATGCAGGTACGCCAGAATAGGCAGGTCTTCTTCTTGATTGCCACATATTTACTATTCAGAGACAAAGATACTCTCTCAAATCTTTTTCTCCTATACATTTATGATATCATATCATATCATATCATATCATCTCATATCATATCATATCATACCATATCATATCATATCATATCATATCATATCATATCATATCATATCATATCATTTCATATCATAAAGAGCTAAATAGGCTACAGTAAAGCCTGTATGCTCATTTCAAAGTAAGCTATAACAGAAGCAAAATTGAACATAAGAAATAAAAAGGACAATTTATTATCCTACAGGAAACAATCAGACCAGTCAAAATACGTTAACAATTATAATAAGGTTCACGTTGTTATGGGTGGTTTGTTGAGATCAGTTAGAAGTATATTCACATCACACATAGGTTAGTCAAAATATTCAACTGTGGTTAATTGGCTCATTGGTCTTTCTCAATGAGCAGATACCACCAAAGGCAACAGCAACTATTGTTTGGCTTAAGATCGAGTAATAC
Organism: Melibe viridis; assembly: GCA_039654465.1. Lineage (NCBI taxonomy): Eukaryota > Metazoa > Mollusca > Gastropoda > Nudibranchia > Dendronotidae > Melibe > Melibe viridis. The sequence goes on along the minus strand of JBCIKM010074504.1, from coordinate 3,576 downwards.
CACTCTGCAAGATTAGGCATGGTGGACTGATCATCTGCCTGTCTTCATTTCTTGTAATCCAGAGCTTCTCCCAGCTCCTGGGAACTAGGTCCCGACACTGCCAAGGCAATATGAAGGGATAAAGATAACATAAAACAAGTGTACGTGCATAATTTCATGATTATTCATCATACTCATAGAACAGACATTGTAACTCCTTATCAACGGAATATATATGGATACTATCATATATTTCATACCTCTGCGGGGAATTAGCACTGGTTCTATGATTGCATCAGTGATATAACTCAAGCCAGATTTCTGTGAGGAAAAAATTGAAATTTCATTTTCAACAATGTGATCGTCCAAAGAAATTAAGAAATGCAGAATCTTTATTAAGCGAATCTGAAATAGCTGAATGTTTTTTATATTGTTTTCATGAGGTGTAACTTCATGACTATCTTCCAAGAGTGGGATGTGGTTCAGTGAGATGAAGAAGATTACAGAAAATGTTTGAGCGAAATTTTTTGTTTGTTATCTGACATTTCAGTAAAGCATTCCTTACAACCTATCACAAACAAATAACATCTTGTTATAGATCTAAAATTCTTTATTTTCATTTAATTCATCTACATATAATATTCATTGCTCCCCACCATTGGAGTAGGCAAGGCAGGCTTAATTCAAATAAAACTCCACTTCCATGAATGCAAAGTCTAGAACCCTCTATCAAAATATAGGCTCTTGGCTTGAAGAGTTAAAATTGGTAGCATATGAATTGGTTTTAATATCCTATGGAGTATTTGATTTATTTTTTATAGAAGTAGAGCAAAATTAACCCAGAATCTTCTAACAACTGTTAGTACTGAAAACACCAAATTCAGCATACTTATGGTACTTACTGAAAACACTTGACCAATATTTCCAGTACTTTGAGACAAGGCATACTCTGAGTCCAAGGGCTTCTGATCAGATATACCATTTGACACCTAGAATATAAAAAGTGTTTCCTTTAAGAGTGGTGTGAAAACATATCTTCAATTTTGTTTAAAAGAGTTTACTGATGATGATATGCTCCTCTTGTATTCGAATGTCATTATTCAATAATTCTTACAAAAATATCACTTAAAAAATGAATCTCTTTTTTGTTTCTTACCTTTTTGGAGTCAATATCATTTCCAGACTTCAGCAAAAGTACACTCTGGTCTACAGCCAAGAGGAAGACTTGAGACTTGGGATCTGCTGACACTTTAAGCTGAATATCAGTGTGTGGCTCCACTTTCTCAGTGCTAAACTCTACCCCTACCTGGAGAGTTGAGAGTTGGGCTTTGAAATTCACTGTTATAAAGATGTTTCAAATATATCTTTAGAATTTTAAATCACCTTTTCAGCAAATAAAACTCACTTTATAGATATTTAAGGAAGCATCAGTGAGTTAAAGTGGGCAAACTATTTGTATTTTACATTGTGTTTGTGCTGTGTTTAGCAGGTTAGTTAAGGATAAATCCATTTTACATACGGAATTATTCCAAATTATTGCCATGATCAAATAATGAACCTAAAGCCAGTGTTCATGAAACTTTGGAAAAAACAAGTCAATGGAATTAATTTCATCACCTACAAGAAGATAATCTGGCACCAAAGGAAAAAAACCTTAGCCAAAATACATCAATGTCGTATACTAGCTTGCAAGACTTTTACTTTAGTATACATAACAGCTTTTTCCTTCATAATGTCGAAGACATAAATTTGGATTGCCAACACAGTTATTGACTTTCCAAATTCTTGAAAACATGTCTCAAAATTGTAAGTTTGCAAATTGAAAAAAAACCAACTAATTGGCCTGTCTGCCAACAAACATCAAAGTGGCCTAGGCACCCACGAAGGGAATAGATTATTCATCAAACTCACACTCAATGCCCCAGCAAGGGTTTGAACCCTCGCCCTTCAGCGTGCCAATCAAACACCTTACCAACTGAACCACCAGGCCACCAGGAAATTGAATTTTAAATTTCTTGATAATATTATACCTGATTTTCAAAAACTCCATCAATATTGAAGGCAATGCTGTCAGCAACAATTTCTGAATTCTTGCGGATGTAATAGGTCAGAAGGTTTGCAACTGGTGCCATGGAAGATGTCAGTTCCAGATCAAATGAAAAAGTTGACTTCATGCCACAACTTAGAGTTCCAGTTTTCTGGATGCCACCTCTAGCTATAATCTGAGGAATCGAAAAAATACATACAACCAATTATTTGTTATCAAACTTTTAAACAGAGATTCATAAAATTCTAAACTTATAATCAGGAATATATATATATATATATATATATATATATATCAAACCTTTATCTCATATCCTGCACCAATCTGGCGGTGGGACATCACGCCCAGTTAATCAAGGTGATCAAAGGTATAGAATTTCATGGGAAAAATCTGGATCTGTAAAAACATAATTAGTTTTTAGACATACCTCATAATACACCTGGTCGAGCGGTTCTGTTGCTTGAAGCTGGAATGAGGCTGAGTCTCCTGACTGATGCAAGAAAGAAAAATTATTTAAAAGATTAAAAAAAAAGAAAAAAAAGACAACACAAATGTCACAAAAAGTAAAAAGCTGGACCAGAGGAAGGGATGATGGGTTTGAAATAGTAACAAAATAAGGATAATTTTTATCTAAGTTTCATCTGTTTTGCAGACATAAGAAACATTCACATAATATGTTATCTCAACTGAAGAACATGGCTTAAAGAGAAAGAAGATTAAATATATATATATATAATTTCATACACCTTATTCTACTTCTTTATCTCCCCTATAAAGATAGATAAAAAGAGACACTAGATAATTATTAAATAGACCAATAAACTAATAATAAACAAATTTATAAAGATCAAAAGGGTAAAAAAAGAGAATTATTTTCCATGCAAATTTATGCAACAGTTACCAACCTTGATGTTGCTGTCCTTCAAAGTTAATTGCATGTAGTTGTTGCTCCTGGAATGGCTCTTTTCAACTGATTTTCTTGCAAAAAGATTCTTATAGTAAGCCTTGAAAAGTTGACAAAATTATTCAAACATTACTTAGTATTCTCTTTTTATTATGTGTTTCAAACTGTTCAAAATTCACGTAATTCACTAGCATAAATCAAAGGAAGAATTTTTTTTTTCAGAGACATATTACATATTTAGGTGAATAGTTTCAAAGTCTCTTTACTTTTAAGGTGTGCCACTTGATCTCCATTACCTTTTCAATAATAAAGAAGCCTTTACCAGTGTTACAATATGCTTATAAAAAATTCAATTATAAAGAATCAAATTTTTTTTATCCAAGTCCAATTTGAAAAACCCGTGGGTTTGACTTTACATTGGAACTTAGTTGTGACTGATAAATATCATCAAGAGATCACTAATAAAAATTCCTTCGTTAATTGTAAAACCTTAAGGGTATGTTGACAAATAAAAGATTGATTTAAAAAATAAAATAATTAATTTTGTTTATTGTAAATTATAATATTTAATATCATATCATATCATATCATATCATATCATATCATAAAGAGCCAAATAGGCTAAAGTAAAGCCTGTAATGCTCAT
>JBCIKM010074395.1:4226-14934 GCA_039654465.1 Melibe viridis | reverse complement strand
ACAAATTTGAGGCTTCTCTTGTTCAGGCATTCCAAATAAATCGGGCATTTTAGGCAGCGGTAGCGAACCGAGAGACGAGGAGCCTCAGTTACGCTTCGACCAGCGAGAAACAAACCGAGATTAAATCCGTTCAACAGCATCGCAGGTCAAGCTGATCGGTACTCGCATTTATTAATAGTCACGATCATTAAATTCAACTGCTTTCATAGCGAGTATTGAACGATAATAAGTTGACCAAGTACATTCGCGATACCCTCCCACTAATGCCCCGGATGTTGCCTCCGGTAAAACTAAAGCACAGAAAGCCGGATCACAAAAATTTGAAGTGACAGAAATCCGTCCCGGCACAATTTTTCCGGATTTTTTTTTCTCCGGATTTTATTCTCTCTGAATTTTCGGGCTAAAAAAAAAAACTCCGGAGGTTCAGGAAAAACCGGAACAGGTTCCATCCCTGGAAAGAAGACCAAAATATTCCAAAAGAAGCCTCACTGAGCTGTTTTCACACCCCATAGCCATTCACAGAAGCAACTGTGCTGTAAACGTGGTCTGTGTTTGACAGAATATAGAATTTCCAGCCACCAAAACAAAACACTGTAATATTTCAAACTTACACATACCTGGGTGATCAACCATGTCTTCATCCATTTTGGGTCGTTTGACAGCCGTCCCTTCCTGAAAAGCATCGTTGCCATCCAGGACATCCGTGCTGGGCAAGCATCGGCTCTGCTCTCCCACAGTATCCAAGTCAAAGAAATACAGCTTGCCATTGTCACTACATACACACAGTCTTTCAATCCCTGTCAATAGAGGTGAGAGCAGTCGGGGGGGGGGGGGGAAGGAATGAATTTTCTGATACACCACAGATTGAAAACAATGAGTCAGGGGAAGGTATTTTATCTTGCAACAGACTCAAAAAATACTTCCAACATTGTTATAAAATATCATAATGGTTTGTTTGTTTTTCAACAAACAAGAAATGATATAGCATAAAATTAAAGCATTATGTATTTTAAGCTTTAAGGAATGTTTACTTTTTGCAATGGACAAAACAATTTTACAAGAGAAGACTAAATATGGTATAAGCTTCAAACCTTACCTGAGCAATAAACAGATGAAATGAATTTTTCACTCTGAGCAGGAGTGAGGGAGGCGGTCACCATCAAATTTGAAAGACTAAGGATTTTGAACATCCCAGACGCGGTGGTGATGACCAAATGGCCCACAATGCCTGGGGATAAGGCTGACTCCTGACTTCTCCGGCCACTATTTCTACTCTGCTCTTCCACCTGGAAAAAAAAAAACCAACACTAAACCATTGTATTCATCTCAAAGCACAACAGACCACTTTGATATGGGGATACTGAAATACTGAGCTGCCTATTTTGACAACACAAAATGTCTTCAACTATGTTGTTAGTGAAATCAGTCTTATCATTGAAGCAATCTTCAGTTTAGTCAATGAAGCTCTGATCACTAGTTAAGCTTAAGTACAACTGAACTTGTTGTACCAAAAATAGACTCAAAAATAAATTGCGTATTCTAGTCCTAATGTATGGTAGTCTTTGTCCCAAGGCTTGAGGGATATCAAGTCCTTCAGCTCTTTCAAGACTCTAAAAACATTCCTGCTTAAAGCGGACTGAATTTATCCTTCCATGTTACATTTACTATGATGTGGCCCTACTATTTGTTTTGTATTTGTAATGCCAGCTTGCTTTAAGGGGTTTCTGGGACAAGAAATGCCATTTATTATTAGAATTGTAGAAAAAGATAGAAATCTTAACATGAAAAAAGATCTACTTGATCATAAAATTCCATACAATGCTATATTCTCCTCCAAGAGAAATCTACAGATCACATATCTCACCTGATCTTCAATTTCCATTGGCAACATGAGTGCATTGGTGATAACATCTCTGGGAGAGGCTACAGCCATTTGAGCCACTGGTGAATCTTCTAAACCATCATTGGTCAAACGATACACAAGAATTCCTCCACCACAATAGTAGTCTGATAAAACACTCCTCTCATCAGGTTGTCTTTTCCCATCCAGGGGATAACCATCAGCCTCCATGCTTGGGTCAGGTATGGAGGAACTTTCTAGAAAACTGACCTTGGTGGTCAGCACCACAACAACATGCTGCTTATCTGTGGATGGAATCAGATCGGATATCTCCAGACCTTCCTTTTGAAAAGGCTTAGGCAGCTCAATGCACTGTGTGACATTCCCAGAAATGACAGACACCTCCTTTTTGGGAGATTCACTAATGTTGGCAACAGAATTTGTTGTGGAATCACTAGTGTTGGCAAAAGAAAATGAAAAGGGCTTGGTAGGCGTGATTGGTTCGGCAAGGGAAGAGTCCAAGTTATCACAGAAAATATCACTGGGACCATTACTCTGGTCAGTTATTTGTTTGGAGTCATCTGCAGATGAAGCAAATGTTCCAATGAAGGGGATGCCACTATTCTTGTTAGGGGCCGGGGAGAAGCCAACAATCTGGCAATCTGAGTCATACTCCCAAGGCATGGTCCATTCCTCTGTGTTGTTGGCCAGATTGGGTGGGGGTGTGATGGAATCCTCCTTCACTGGCACAGCCTTGACGGGCATGGGAGAGACCTTTTTCTTCCCCGGGCTGATTTGTTCCACTGGCTGCACTTGCTCCACCAACGACACCACGACAATGTATGGCACCAGCTGGCTTTCTGGGAGGAGAAAATGACAGGAATCACATTCACTCTTATCCTCACTCCTATCCGTGATCAACCTGGAAACTGGCGACTCACTACTCACACTTTCATTGACTTCATTCATAAGCTGAACAGTCCGACTGCTGCCTGTAACATGATGACTATCGTTTTTCTGAGAAGATTTTGTACGCCGTAGGGACACACCACATATAACAGAAAGTTTACAATCACTTGAAGTTGAACATTTAGAGGACGTTTCCGCATCTTCCTGGCACTTGGACTCCCCAACACACAAAGCTGTAACATGCATGTCATCTGAAGGCCTTTCGGAATGATCTGTAGCAATATAGAAAAATGCTAAAACTGAAACAATCAATTTTTCTAGATAAATATCAAAATGAATATTTGAGACTTAGTCCCCACATTGCTTCTTAAATTGCATGTTTTGGGTTTTTTTCATTAATTTTTCTTGCTCTACATCTTTTTTTTTTTTCTGATAAAGGCAACGATCGATATAGAAACTTAAAAACGCAATTTCTTAGAAAAAATAGTCCTCCCTCACGATTGCCTCTTTCAAAGCATTTTAACCAGTCATAGACAAGGGAGATCCACAATTGTATACTTTGAGGTAATTTTGTAGACAACTTTTTGACACTTATTACAAATAAGTAACCAAGGAAAGAAATGAAACTAATGAAAGAATTCACCATTTTGAGGTAGTGTCTTGTGAAGGGAAATTTCTTGCACCTCATCATCCTCATCCAAACATTTCCTGTGGAACAAAGTATCAAAAGGGGGATATGGTTATATGACGAAGACATGGTAATAGACTGTTTCCTTTACAATCCAAGAATAAGAATCAATATTTTAGAGCAATTCAAATGGGTTATGGTATAAGAAATTTATCACCATGTCTGCTTATACCAATTTAATCAAACTCAAAAGATCTTGTAAAGAAACACTTGATCCCAATATCCACTGCAAACTGTCTCCAGATGAGACATGTCAACCTCTACAAGTTGAGTTAGGTGAGATGTCCTAATGAAACTACAGTATTGTTTATTACTCTGTCAAAGAGTTTTGTTGTCATTTCTGCTACACCATCAGGAGATAGCATTGGCGATAAATCAAACTTGCGCTCACTTTTCTGTGCCATGTGTGCTTCCATTGCCTTGCTTCTCAATCTGCAAACCAGTCTTCAAGGCCACCAAAGCATCTGTGACATCAATGTCAAACTGGCAGTATTTCTGACAGGAGAAGAATAAGGAAGACACACAAAATTTAAAGACTTTCTACCCTGATACAATTAACCACTAGACTCTTCGAGGCTGTTCGCCTCTTAGCAATTATAAGTCAGCAATAATAAAACAATGGTTTGTTGCCAAATGGGTGAGTCAATCATTTAGTATAAGGGTTATGGAATCAGTAAACCGTCTTGGGTGCAAGGGACAAAACCCTCACTGCCTGTGTTTTTGTTACAACATAATCCATTCAGAAAATCCTTTCCAGTAACAGAGGTCATCAATTAAGTCGTGCATATAAGGAAAATTACAGCAACTATTAACTAAACAATACATGATGATCAAAAAGTGAACAAAATGGTAGCAGTAAAAATAAATTACCTTAATTATATGACTAATATCCCACACCACAACATTGCCATCTTTAGTTGATGTTGCAATAAAATCTTCATTGAAAGTTGAACTCAAACAGGCAATTTTCTGTTCAAGATGGACACAAAAAGATTAACTTCAGTTTAGAATTCTGAAATTTTTATTTACTTCAATAGATCTAAAAAAAAAACCGCATGGGCAAAACAATCATAATGGCTTGCACAGGATCAAAAATGTCTCATCTACAAAATCAAGTTTTGTCATCTTAAATCTGAATGCACATATCAACATAATATTTAACTCTTTTTCTACCAAGCTTACTGAGCTTTTCGCCTAAGTTATTTTTAGTTCATGGCAAAAATTAAGTTTTCCAGTATTTGGATCTATATAGCCTCTAATAGAAAGGTTATGGAATACACGAAATAATGATACTAAACACCTTATAATTCTACTGAAGCTGAACCAATTATGGCTGTTAGAAAAAAAAAAAATAATTAGAAAAAATAATTCCTCCTCGTCTAAATTTTTGTTTACAGTTTCACAGAAACGAAAAGAATTAAAACAAAAAGTATCAAAATCACAAAAATATTTGTAAGCATAGGCATTATTTCATAAAAGTAAGTCCAACTTATTAATTGGAAATAAATAACTTAAAAATGAGGATTAAGGCATGTACAAAACAATACTGTGAGGGATCTAGTTTTCCGATGTATCAGTAGTTGCCACAAAAAAGGTTCATGCTTAGCTAGTTGGCGAAAAAAGAGTTAACCTCTTGAGAGAGTTCATAATTTTTTACTGAGGCTGCCAAAGATAGAAACTGCAATCTTGATCTTTCATGAGCATTTAAAAACAAAACAAACAGCAATGTACAATACGTCGAGATAAAATTAGATTTTCTACACAAGGATGCCAACTTAGCTCACCTCCTGAGGGGATTTCCCATGGAACTGAGCAGGCTGTGTGGCATAGGTCAGAGCCAGGGGTACATTCTGGGTAAAATCACCCTTGATGTATGGACACAGTTGAGAATGACGCTCATGCTCTGACCTGGTTTTGAAAGAAAATTACAGTGAGATAACACAAAGAACTTGCAGACATTATTTTTTAGCATCCATAGACAGCTAGCCAAAATCTTTTTGAAACCAGTTTGTTTCAATCACATTATAAGGGATTTGCAACATCTGGGTAGTTCAGTGGCACCCAAAGGGAACTTGGAACTAAAGGATCAGTTAAAGTTAAAGGGGTAACAAAGTCAAAGTCAAAGATTTTTACAGAGAGATGATATACACTGACGAGAATTGATATGCTTTTATCTAGTTGATAAAATATTTACGGTTTTTACTAATCAAAACAGAATTAGAATAATTTCTCTTACTTATAGCAATATCATTCATTATATGTAGGAATATAGCGTGGAATGCATCTCTATATTCTTTCACTGAATGTACATTGCAAAGAGATTTTGATTTTTGAGATTTTGGTATAAAGGCGCAATATGAATTATTCAATTCAATTCAGTTCAATACCATTATTGATCGTAAATGGGCAATTACATGGTAAGTCTGAGCTTATGAAATAAATGGTGAGTAAAATAACGATGTAATAATGTAAATAAGAGTAAATAATGATATTGTTAGTATTATCATAATTGTTATTATTATAGCCGTATACAGGTAGAAAATTAAAGCTTGCTTCTCCTTTCTTGTCTGTGTGACACAAGTAGACAGCTCTGCCAAATACAGGGCTCTAATTCTGGGTGTTTGAATTCCTTATGCCAAAGATATTATCTTGTTTGTAGAAGTGTGGTGGAGCATCGCATATTTTTTAAACCAGCAGAATCTGTTAAGAATTGAAGAAAATTTTCCAAAGAGTTGACCAATGGGGGTTGAATCAAATCCAAGCTTGAATCTTACCAAGGTTCATCCGTGGGCTCCCAGCAAACAAGGCAGACATTACATGTAAAGCACATGGCCCTGTCATCTCCATATAAGTTGGGGTGGTGGAAAAAACCAGCCTGGGCCATGGGTTCAGGTAAGGCCCACCTATCAGGTTGGACAGGAAAAGAGAGAAAATTTGACCGTTCAACAGCCTGTAACAACACTTAAAAAATACATTCCCTGAGCTGGTAACTCCAGCCCAGCTGTTCAAATATGTAAAATCAGAAATCCCAGAGTTTACACTAATTACCAACAGAAACAAATGGTTTGATATTGATATTATAGCACAGACAGTCTTATATCTTCTGTTTCTTCATTTAACAATTTAAGCATGCAAATTTGCTCTATAAAAGCTTAGATATTCTTTTTTTATTTGGTATGGCTCTATCCAATTTTGAATGCGCCCCCACAAAACAAAGGGGTCGAAAAGCAGCTACCCGTGCAGAGACTTATCTTCTGTATTCTGAAATTGAAAACATGAAATGATTACCCAACCTCATTTGAATTTTTACAACAAATGAAACTTACTTGTAGTTCATGTGTGGCCAGTTCTTGAAAGTCTCCCGCCGGGCAGCTTCACTGTACATTACAGCTCTATTCACCGGCTCTTTCAGAAGTTCTACTCTACTACTGGGCAATAAGAACATCAACCGATCTACGATGGCAGAGGCCACAGGTAGACCCTGGCCTTTCTGTCCTGTCTTTGTGAGTTCATCAATCAAAGACATGCAGGCAGACTTGAGTGCAACATGCTGCATTTCCAAGCAAACAGTGGCCCACTGGAATTAAACATAAATAAAGTTCTTCAGTCTTTGAGAGAGCAGATAATAATTCAAATGGAGTGGCAAACATCCTAATGCAGAGAGGTGCCTGGATCAAATATCATGTAATCACAATTACAAATAACAAAAAGAATACCATCATCAATGTGAAATAGTTTTAGCATGATAAAACTTGAACAAACTAAAAAAAAATTGGAAAATGAGTTAATAAGAACCCCCCCCCCCCCCAACCCCTACCCCCAGCTATCCATCATTTACTACCAATTCAAACAGAAATAAACACACTATGGCAAAAAAATAATTAAAAAAATACATATACATATGCAAAAAGACCTCAATACACATCATTTCTAGTTTTTAACAATACAATGTTTAAATTTTCAATTCAATATGAAAGGGAAGCGTGGTTATAAACAAAGGATTTCGTCACTGAAATATCGACTTACAGAGACAGAAATGGTCAAAACTTTTATTTAAAACATTCGTCGGACTTAAATCTACTGAAGTAAAAGATTAACAAAAACTCTGAAACAATTTAATGGGAAGAGTTGTAAAAACCGACTGACTGGCCTGTCAAAATGCAGACTGGTTGCCATTGCGGCGATGACTGTACAATTAATAAGTACCTACGAGGAGAAAAGGAATACAATTCATTTGAGTAGTTACTACTCTTACTCAACTATGGCTATTTGCACGGTCAGCATCACGTCATAGAATTAATAAAGCTTTTAATTGCAGTTGACTGTTATGACCTAATTATATCCTACCACTATTATGTTTCTATGACTTTTTTTACCTAGATCTTAAAATCTTTCCAAAATCTGACTTCCAAGGAACCCAGAGTCTTTGCTCGTATACTGTGGTCCAACAGTATGGTAAAGAGAGACTGACATGAGCATCAGAATTGTCTTTTTTGGTATACTTCTATCATTTTCAAGCCCATTGGGCTTCTAATAGAAGGAACACGGTACTTGATTTTATCTCTCTTCTTGTCTTCCACCCTACATATAGATTATCAACAATATGGTGTGGGAATACAACTAAATGAAAAAAAGATGAGCACAGTTTTTTGTTGAATTCATTCTTACTTTTGCAGTTTTATGGTTGCCCTGAGTTGCATCTTGAGCATCACGTATACCATTGGACAAATCTTTTATAAAATCATCAATATATTCTTTTCCTGATAAGTCTGTAACTAAAATTGCTTTCAGCAGATGGGTGGCCTGGAACAAAAAAGAAAAAAATACATTATTCAAAAGATAAACAATTTTCTACATTTTTAAAACGCTTTTACATACAAAATGAATCTAATTCTTTAAAAGAGTGAATTAACAAATCATAGGAACTAAAACTACTAAATTTTTTCACAATTTCATTCTGATAAATTTTACATCCATGGGCATAAGAACAGCATAGTTTGTTTTGTTTGTTTATTGGAGGTTTCACACGAGGGTCATAGAACAGCATAGTTATGGTGGCCTGTTAAGAACATATAGAATGTGTGTCTATGAAGCAAAATTTCCAAAGAGAAGTCAAAAACTTGCTTTCATTGTAGTTCATTAAAGTGAATGAAACATTGACTAAATATATCCATCTGGGATAACCTACAAATAAATAATAATTCAGTGCTTCACAATACGATGGTCACTGACACTGCCTTAGACCCATAAAATACCATAACATGTGACATCTCAGTCCCTCAGGTAATGAGCAAGAAATAAAAATAACACCGCAATAAATGCCATAGCCAATCGAAAGTTTAATCAACTGGAAGCAGGGCCTAACGAGAGTGCAACCACAATGACCACTCCTTTCTCTTGCCAATCATCACGCAAGGCAACAAAACTTTCTTCGTAAATCAAGATCAATAAAGATACCCCCCCCTCCCCCTTTTCCAATGAAAACTTGTGTTTGTATTGTTGGTGAGAAGAAAGGAATCAAACTGGCCGAGCACTGATGAGTGTTTGCTTTGCTCGCCTGGACAAATGTCTCCCATTGTTTTTGTTTCCTGACGTGCAAGTGTTGTGGTGGGGAACCAACTGTGGTCCTTGTCCTCACAGTCAAGCTCTCTGACATCCCCCCCCCCTCAAATGTCCATCAGAGTGGTCAGGAAACGAAACTCCCCAAATATGAAGCTAAACAAAATCAACATATATTGAAGCTAATATAACAACTCATGAAATGCAGGTCCCAACAGTGAACTGTGTTTACCTCATCATTGCTTAAGTTTGATGTTGTGAACTGTTATTTTGTTTAAACAAATGTGCAGTAAATCATGTACACAGTGCGTTATTTCCTTCAGTTTGATAGAAATTGATCAGATTTTTCCGATTGCATTTGTCAACTTTTTTCTATCCATGAAAACACTTTTTGTGTTTTTGTGGTACTTTGACAATTCTGCCATGCCAAGATTGAGCACAGAGAAGAGTGGCCACATTTTGGGGATACTTGAAGTTAGATTTCCTCGGAGAAGAATTGCAAGAGCTGCCCTGTGGTAAATTGGCTCATTGGTCTTTATCAATCAGTTTGGATACTTATCCATTCAATGAGACGAAGAATTAATGGCGATACCAGCATAGAGGTGATCAGAGACCCCGTACCAAAACAATGAATCCTAAGAGATGTTGAACATTGAAATGAATTTCCTTTTTTTCCATTGCTAAAACTGAAGACCTGTAAACAGACTGGTAAATCAGTCTTCGATATTTGAAAATTTAAAATTTGTGGGTTGATGTTGATAAAACATCAAGAATGTTGTTTTTTTTGGGGGGGGTTGCTCATTTTGACAAGGGTTCCCGTATTAATAAAATGTTCTAATACAATCACAACAAAGAAAATATACACGCGCATAATACAGGTGCTATCCCCTCACACAGTGACCGCTGTACCATATCCCTGACAGAAAACCAATATACATCACAAGACGATACAAGCCGCTTGTTAGGAATGTTACAATTTTTAGACACAGACAAGAATGTCTGAACTACAAATAGGGGGACCTCCAAGCACAGGGTTCCCACTCAAAAGCCATCTAAAAATTCAAGACCTCAGAATTGTTTTCAAGACCAGTATTTTGAGAAGAATAACACAAGCAATACACTCACTGAATACATTTACTTGAGGCATAAAGTCAATATATCATCTTTTGATTTGGCAGAGTCATTGAATAATCTTTAATTGCTTCCTGATAACACCAGCATTTTCAGTATTCAGATCATGTGTACGATATTTCAAAATGAAATTGTAATCAAGAGTCACTTAGGCCGAAGAATAAGCAGAAGTATCAATACTACTGAATGGTTTTGATGAAAAACAAAAACAACCATCCCCCCCACCAAAAGAGGAATTTTTATAACTACCATACGTAGTCCTTACAAACCATTTTCTTACACAAAAATGGCCCTGTAAGTTTCATCATTCAAGAAATAAACACTCCTATTCAATAGGCAGTTATAGGGTGAAAAAAACATAAAAAACGAACAAAACAAGAGGAAAAATTAGACACACACACAACAAAAATAGACCTGATGCCATTGCATTGCTGAGCAATTCTGAGAAAAAACAAACTGAAAGAACTAGTTATGTTTTCATATTGACGTGTTAAACCATTCAATAAATAAACACTCCTATTCAATAGGCAGTTATAGGGTGAAAAAAACATAAAAAACGAACAAAACAAGAGGAAAAATTA